>JAWZYV010012557.1:0-158614 GCA_038373885.1 Cheiracanthium punctorium | reverse complement strand
TGCATGTGGTGCACGTCATTACGAAAAGATGGGCTACTCTTTCCAGTTGTCTCCATGATGTTAACACTGTTAACAGACGATAAAAGGTTTTTGTTCGCCTTACGAACACTTATATTTTTTCGTACATGAATATTATATTATCAAGTGCTCAGTTTTATAAGTAACTATACGCTCATAGTTTTAAATTGCAGCCCCCTCAGTCCCTCCTCTGGCTACGCTCCTGTCATGCATTCAAAATAAACAACAACAAACAAAAAAATCCTTGCTTATTTGTGCTGTACCAACTATCTTACTGTATGTCGTTTCTAAATTAAAGTGTTATGTACATGAATAAAGTCACAAAGTGTAAAAGAAGATATCATCTTTTTCAAATTTTACAGTGTTCTCCAACGTCTGTTAAGTCCAATGAAGTGAAAACTACCACTTAATTGAAATAGTTTTTTGCAACTGTTCACTTGTAGTATTTTCAACTGAGCAATTCCTATTTATAAATATGTGTGCTTTAAGTTTATAGCGTAGTGATTCTCCTAAAATACCTTATTTCAATTCTTTTCCCACTTTGCAGAAAGCTTAAAAACTGCATCTTTCTGAAACTGAATGGTTTGTGACAAGTGTATTAATTTTGAAATTTGATTAACAGTGGTGTAGCTAGGGAGGAGCAACGAGGGACATCTCCCGGACGTAACACCCAAGGGGCACCAAATTGGACATAAAAATCCTTCCCCCATTGCATTTTGGCAAATAAGAGAGGGTGTAAAATCTTCAGTTGTCCCCGGGTGCTGAAAACTCTGGCTATGCCTCTGTTGATTACACTATAGAGATTATAAACAATGACTATATATGCAGACCAGCAGGGGCCCCGGGCATTGATGAATTTGGGCCCCCCCCCAATCTATGAAATTTGTTTTATTGTTCATAAAATTTTGATATAAAAAAGAATAATTCATAACAACATTTGATATTGGGGCCCTTTTGAACCGGGAGCCCTGGGCAAAGTCCCGATTTGCCCATGCGATAATATGGCTCTGTATATATGCATAACTACACTGACACCCAAACTTAAGGTGCCAAGCACAAAATCTTTCTGAAACTAAATGGTTTATGACAGGTGTATTAAGTTAGAACTTTGATTATCAGTGGTGTAGCTAGGGAGGAGCAAGGAGGGACATCTACCGGACGCAACACCCAAGTTGAGCTAAAGTTCAATTGTAAGCTAAAATATCAAACTGTAAGCTAAGTAAAGGGTCCCATTTTGGGGGTGTGTGTGTTACAGCCCCCCCCCTCTGGCTACATCCCTGCCAGCATCAGTTTCCTCCATCGATGTGATGCTTTAAAAAAAATGGCAAATCTGTACATTAACTCGTTGATTTTCCAGTCTTTAACTGAAAAAATTCTTTTTATTTTCTTTAAGTTTCCTCTTAATGATATGCAAAACCTTGAATTAACACATTTATTATAGTGCATCATATAGTATGGCATTAATAAAATGGTATTTCTTTTTTATTCACTGCTTTGACCGGCTTACCTTCAGTCCCATTTAGGCCAGTTAAGTGGGAATCTACTGTATTAAATTTCTGTTAACCCTTTCCAGAATAGCAATGCGTATACACAGCCGCGTGAAATTCCCCAAAAGGCGATGAATGTGTATTTGTGGCATCATCTTACAAAAATTATAACTGTGGAACAGTGTTGCCAGATCTTGTGACTTTTCGCAAATTTTGCTACTTTTGAAAGCATCATGCGACTAAATTTTATGACTTTGCGACATTGCTACTTTCTTGCTATTTTTTTTTGATTTCGCAAATTTTAAGTATTTTTCAGGAAAGAAAGAATTCTCAGTTTTAAATTAGTAAAATTTTTATTTACATTGAGCCTTTCTTGCTTCTAACAGTCCATAGCTCAGTGGGTTTGCGCCCTCATCTCCGTCACCTGCCTGCGAGTGGGAGGTCTTGAGTTCGAATCCCCTTAACCCATGATTGTCACTTTCACTTTCTTCTGTGTTTGTACTTATGTTGTGTTCTTTGTCTGTAAATGTTATTTGGAAATATATAATATTAAGCCGGATATTCAGTGGTATAAGACAGTCCTCGAGATTGTAGTCAGAAACCTCAAGGAAATCACAAACAAAAAACAGTCTTACATTTTTCTCTCTCTTTCTATCTCCTCCTCCCTTCCATTTAATCGGGCCTTGGCTTAGAAATGATAGGAAATGGAACAATTATATGGGACTTGGTTTCTAATTCGAAATTATTTACCTACAAAAAGAAATGAAAAACAAAATCACCTGTAAATGTGATATGTTTATTTTAGACATGCGGGTGTGGTATTGAGGGGGGGGGTGGATTTTTACACTGTATAAAACTACATATCAAAACCAATGGACTGACCAGACAAATCGGCATCACTTGATCCGACGTCAAACTATGACGTCACTCGTCACCTTTGCGATTTTTTGCTACTTTTCTATCAACCTCTTGCGATTTTTGTTCAAAACTTTCTGGCAACACTGCTGTGGAACATAATATCATTTAAAAGACACAGTGGCAGTTTTTATACCTGCTGTAACTTCTTCAAAATTCAGCAGCCATCCAGAAAGTGTTAATCTGCCAATTAGATGTTTCTTGATTTTTTTTTTAGAGATCTCTTAACTTTATATAATGTAAAACAATGCATGATGATAATTATATTCAGTTGATATATAGTTTTTTTGAGGTAATGTGGTACGTAGTTATTTAGTTTGAAATTTGAGGTAAAAAAAGTAGATATTTTAAAAGATATAAACATTAAATAAAGTATTTTTAGTTTTTTGCATAAGTAAAACTTTATTTAAGATTTAATAATCAGAGAAACATTTATGGATCAGTATTTACCAGATACATGATTTTGTATGGCATAAAAAAATATAGGTTTTTTTCCCTTTAAATAGAAAGCTATTTTCAATTGACTCTTACATGTATTATTTCTATGTGCAAATAAAAGGAAAAAAAACAAAAAAAATCGAAATATATTTCATCGCCTCTCCTCTCCTCACTTACACACAAATGCCTATCAAAGTAATTGTTTTATGTTTAAATATTTTGTTTCTTGTGTACCATTGTATTTCTTTTAAAAACAAGATTTTCATTGATGAGAAATTTCAAAAATATTTAAGGAATGCTTTTGAAACATAGTAAAATTTATATTCTGTTTGTGTTCTAGTCCTTTGGAAGATTTTGAAGGTGCTATCCAACAAAAGAATTAC
This sequence comes from Cheiracanthium punctorium, assembly GCA_038373885.1. Classification (NCBI taxonomy): domain Eukaryota; kingdom Metazoa; phylum Arthropoda; class Arachnida; order Araneae; family Cheiracanthiidae; genus Cheiracanthium; species Cheiracanthium punctorium. Next base: position 155,373 of record JAWZYV010012557.1, on the reverse strand, counting down.
TATGTAAATTTAAATAGAAAGCTGAGATTACTAGATGTTGGCAGCTGTTATAATCCTTTCTCAAAGTTAATGAATTTGACTGTGTGGCTATTGGTTTAATTCCAGCAACAAAAGTAAGATTTTTTAAAAAACTTTAGTTTTGCTCTTTATTGTGATATATTTTTTTTAATTGATGAAAATGAATTTTTTTTTAATATTGAAGTTACACACTATGTTCATTACATTATTAAAAATATTCAGCATTGTGTATACAGTGAAACCCTGATTTTAAGGGAACTAAAAATATTAACATTATGAATCAAGGTTAGAGAAGAAAAAAAAATACCAACTGGAAAGTAAACTACCATGTAGGTTGCATACCTTTTCTTTCTTCTGTTGCTATAATTTAGATGCTAGTTTACAATTTTTTTATTACTGTATTGGCCCAAACATTAATACGATGTTTTTTGACATCATTTCCTGTTAAAAATCTGACTTGTGCTAAATTTGAGGCCGGAATATAGGATTTTTCTAGCTATCTTGATGAAAAATTTCGGGGTGGCATTATATTCGGGCTAATACTGTAATTATTTTACCCTTTCTTTGCTTTTACTATTTGCACTGCAACTTTATTTTCTATACATATGAATTTTTGTAAATTTTTTTCTCAACCTTCACTATTTATGGATGCTTTCATTATTTTCACATCTTTGTTTACTTCTTTTGGGCAAATTTTATGTTCTTCCTTATTGTCATTTTGATCATCATAAAAAAATATCCGATTCCAAATTGATCCTCAATTGAGTCGAATAGTCCTCAGAGTCATCTGTTGAGGGGAAGAACCCCTCTCCAGGGCCGGCCCAAGGGGGGTGCGAATATAGGCGATCGCCTAAGGCCCCGCGCTTATAGAGGCCCCGCTCCTGGGCGATTTTATTGCTATCTCATAAGACATGATAGAGAAGAGGCCCCGCTCCTGTGCTTCGCCTGGGGCCCCGCACGCCCCTCGGGCCGTCTCTGCCCTCTCTCTCATTAAAATCTTCATTAGTATCTTTTTTCTCTTGTATAAGATGTTCGATTCTCACCTACTGAAAACCTCCTTTTACAAAAGAACTTGAGATACATTTCTTCTTAACTTTCTACCATGCTGAAGAAATCATGTGAAGGGCTTCAAGCACGATTGTAGATATTTTTCCTCTCTACTGATTCTGTACTCTGAAACACATTTTTCGATAGCTCTCTTTGACAGTTCACTTCAGGGATCATATAATTCTCAGACCACAGGTTTGAATTTTGCTTGGAGAAATTCCAGTTGTAACTTTCAAGTTACCATCTGAACTGCACATTGATCAAGAAATTTAAAAAATCTTGTTTTTGTAAATGCATTTGTCTATTCAATGTGTGAAAAAAATTCACAAAAATTGTTCTTGTCATTAAAGATTTTTGTTCGAATTGTATTTAGTTGGAAAACTCTTCATGTTCTTGAAACACCTTGGTTGTTATTTTATTTTTTATTTTATTTTAATTTTCCAATAATTAGTATTGTTACTTTTTCACTTCCATCTGAGCTGGTACACAGAACACACTCAATTGAAGCTTTGATGGTTTCCCAACATATGATAATTTTCACCCTTTATATCAAAAGTCTTATCAAAAAGAAGATTGTAAAATTGACCAGTCTAGGTAGCATTGAAAGTGTCTGCATCAGAATATTCTCATGTCACTGATCATTGGTTTAAATTGTCATGTAACATAGGAGGAGGTGCAAAATGTTTCCTATTGTATAAAACATTTTTAAATAGGTGATGCTTGAACTTTCCTGACTTCTTTTTTTTGGGGGGGGGGTGTCAATGGTCAATTGCCCTCTCTTGCCCCTAGGGAGTTGTGCCTATAACACTAACAATATTGTTTATTCCATTGAAAATTGGACAGTCTCAGAATAAACACCAGCAGATTCGTCACAAGTAGTCTTGAACAATAAATTCTACCTCTTAAAGTGATCTGTCCAACTGTATGTAATTGTGAACCCTTTAATTTTTCAAAATATACTATTGCTATAAGCATACAAATTACAATTAAAATTTGCCCCATTAATCATCTATCCAAAAACATATTAATGTCCATCTAAAGACATGTAATTTACAAAGAAGTGGGAGTCTTCAGTCACAGTTAAAAAACGCGATAGGATGCAGCTTCATTCATAGTTTAGGTTTGGTTGGACAACTATTCAACATTGATCAAGTTATCACTGCTTTTAAAGTCTTAGTCTTACTTGAGCCACATTTGATTATGAGCTTGAAACTGGTGTATGTTGTGTCATCGTGTTAGATTTGACTCTGCCTTTCTGAAGCATATTTTGTTGATTTGTCACATAACAACAAAACATGTAATATTTTATTCAATGAAATGTTGGAAATGTTCAGTGGCTTCTCATGACACATTTCAGTGGTTTTTCCGAAATCATAGTATGAGTTAAATTAAAGAAAATATCTGTACAAAGAGCATTCACCGTATTCCCCATGCACACACTGTAAATATTTAAAACTTATCCTATGACAAATGACTATCAAAGTAATTAGGCAACTTTTGTCTCTCTTATAGCCTAATTATGTTAGTCTGCTGGCACAAGATCAATGCTCCTCATGTGAGACTTCAGCAGTTAAAAGTTGGACAAGAGCAAACCTTTTGTTCAGTCAGATGTCTTCATCTACCACACTGTAGTTCTCTGAATCAAAACCAGCATTTGCCATGCATCATTAGAATTAGAAAAGTTTTTCTATTACTAATCAAAAAGTAACTTTCCCTAGTAGCTTGTTCATAATCTTTAAATAGATTTTTATTTTGAAATCGACATTACATCAATATTAACACTAATAAAATACACGAGTTTTGTAAATCCAGAAAAGAAAACAGTAAAATATTGGACTACTGACAAAAAATATAAGATCATACAAACAGAAAATGATTTCCTCTGAGCGAAAAATTTCGTCAACAGCTATTGAATTTACAGAGTTTTTCCGTTCAGTATTGAAGAACACTATCAAGGGCCAGAAGGCATATGCCTCAAAGACAGGCCACATAAGCCATTCTGAAGCCAAGGCATGTCAAAATGGTTTTTTTCTAAATAGCTTAATATGACAATCAATCCACTCAGAAAGATGCCAAGTTTGGAGCACCAATGAATTGGCCTACAAGGCTTTAGATAGGAAAAATTGTTCTTTTAAGTAAATTTTTAATAAATAGAATTCAAATAGCATGAAATATATGCATTTTTGATAAAGGTAACTTATTAAAAGAACTTTGTTATACAGGGTCCCAAAAAGATGGTAACACACTTTAATTCTTTAGCCATTCGAGATAAGTAAGCAAGGTAAATTGAAATTTTTTTTTTCAAAATAAGGTATGAAAAATGTGTACATTAAAAAAAATCCCACTGCTAGTTTTCAAAAAATTACCCATTTTTAAATTTGTATAAAATTCCCAATTAAAGTGCCTCATACACTAATGTAGTCATGTACAAAGTTTCAGCCTTTCATCAGAAGTCTCAGAAAAATCTTTAAACTCATACTTTCATCATACATCTTAGAGACATCTCTAAATAAAGATGATCAGGGGTATACATGCATTTTAATATGAACGTTTCATGCTAGTGAGTAAAAAAACATTTTCTTTTATAATTTCTGCACGACTCTTCAAACGTAATCATCCAACGTGAATTTTTCCCTTTGAGAGTCATTGAAAAGTGATTGAAGTCAGCACATATTTATCTTCATATCTTTGACACATTTTAGGATATAATTCTCAAATGTTGTACATCATCTCATTAGTGTACAGAACACATTTTACTAATTGAAAATTTTTTACACTGTACATTGTGTACATTGTGTAGACATCCTGTAGCATTTACAATTTTCTTTTATTAAAGTAAAGAGAGGAATATCAGTGTATTTAAATGTTTTAGTTATGTATATCTTTTGAGTATGATATGATATACTTTAGTTACTGCTCTGTTATATTAATATATGTGTCATCATTTTTGTAGTTATTGCCTATCATGTTTTTCATATTTTAAATCAATGTGTATTTTAAATGTGCTTCACAGTTATATGAGGTGCTTCACAGTTATATGAGTAAATATTTCTGTATGAAATTAGCAATTTGTTGGAATATTTTAGTTATTAACTGGTATTTACTATTTTTCATTAAATTTTTCTCTGCAGGAATTACTACTTTAGTAAAGGATTAAAATGTTCCAAGAATCCTCATGTAAGTGAAAATTTCATATTGTGAAATGATGACCAGCTAACTATGTTAAAACTTCGGTGGTTTAAAAATATTCACTTGGTAATTCAAAAGTATGTTTTATTTCTCTTGAATATTGTAAATGAACATAAACTTTGTACATTATATACAAAACAAAGTATTATTTTAGTTACGTTTTAACAACCTCTCGTTTCAAATCTCTCTATGGCTGCAAAAAGCACTTTCAGTCACTCCTCATTCCTCTCATACAGTTAACTTGCCGTCCCAGTGCCCTCTACAAAATTTTTTCAGCTTTTTTCCACATGAGATAGGGTATATACATGATTTCTAAAAACAGAGACACAATTATTTTAAACACTTATAAACACTCACCTAACTGTTTTGAACTATTCCATAAATATATATATATATATTATCATTTCTCACATAAAGTAATAATAAACGAATGTTGATACTTCTTACTGTTGACAAAATATCTTGTGTTATGAGCGAGGAGTAATATTCACATAGCTGCCAACTCTTCTGATTGTATTAGAAAATTTTCCATCACAATTTTTCCATGGTTTTATTTTATATTAAAAATTTGGTCTTATTTTAAGCTTAAATTGCTAAGTAAAAATTAGTGATGCAAAATCTTCCCATAAAATTAGAAGAGTTGGCAGCTATGTATTCATTCACATAAGATAGATTGCAAAATAGCACAAGTCCACTGTATTTCTTTTTTTTTTTCTATAATTAATTGCTATTTCAGCTATAACTTTTTTTTTTTCTTTAAACCTGAAATCACCTGTATTTTTCTGAATATCATTCTCATCTCATTACTCTTTATTTATTTATTTATTTATTGTAGGATTGGGAAAGAGCTCAGTAGAACACCGAAGTTCAATTTGGAGTCTGTTTTAATGTTAAGCTGATTCATCACATAAAAAATGTTTCTTTACATACTTTGTTTGTTGCAAACATCTGAGAAAACCAGCACACTATGCAATTTTATCTATTATTGAATCGCTGTTAATCTACCAATTAAATGTTTCATGATTTCCTTAGAGATATATCTCAGCTTTCTATGATATAAAACAGTAAAATAAGATATTTATATTCAGTTGATATATAATTTGTCAGGTAGTGTGGTACATAGATGTTTAATTTGAAATTTCAGGTTAATTTTTTTTCCTTTTAAGGTTTACTTTTTGCAAAAATAAAATTTTATTTAAATTGAGATTTAATAATCAGAGAAACATTTATAAATCAATATTTACTAGATACGTGCTTTTGTTTGGCATAAAAAATAAAGTTTTTTTCCCCTGAAATAGAAAGCCATTTTCAGTTGATGCTCGCATGTATTATTTTTATGTGCAAGAAAGAAAACAAACAAACAAACAAAAAAAAAAACATTGAGTGAGAATATGTTTCATTCCCTCCCCTGATTTATACACAAATACCTAACAAAAATAGTAATTGTTTTATGTTTTTAAATAATTTCTTTCTTGTGTATCATTTTTTCTCTTTTAAATGCATGATTTTCATTGATAAGAAATTTCAAAAATATTTAAAGAATACTATTGAAACATAGTAAAATTTTTATTTTATTGGTTTTCTAGTCTTTTGAGAGAATTTGAAGACGCTATCCAACAAAAGAGTTATATAACTTTAAACAGAAATATGAGATTACTAGTTGTGGGCACCTGTTATAATCTTTTCTCAAAGTTTAATGGATTTGACTATGTAGCAATTGATTTGACTCCCGCTATAAAAGTAAGATTTTTTGAGGCATTTATTTTGCTTTTGATTGTGATAATTTTTTTTTAAATTGATAAAATTGTCTTTTCTTATTTTTAATACTGAAGTTGCATACTGTGTTCATTATATTGTTAGAAAAATATTCAACATTCTGCATACAGAGAAACCCTGATTTCAAGGGACCTGATAATATTAGCATTATATGTGTGAAAAGGATTAGGGAAAAACAAAATACCAACAATAAAATAAACTGCCATTTAAGTTGCATACCTTTTATTTCTCCTGCTACTTTAATTTAGATATTAGTTTCCAATTTTTTTAACTGATGATTTTACTTTTTTTTCTTTCTTTATTTTTATTATTTGCACTGCAAATTTTATTTTCTATACGTATGAGTTTTTGTAAATTTTTTACTCAGCCTTCACTATTTAAGGATTCTTTCATTATTTTCACAACTTGGATTGCTTTACCTGCTGGGAAAATTTTATGTCCTTCCTTATTGTCATTCTGATCATCATAAAAAATATCTGAATCCAAGACAATCAAATCATTTATTGTCAGACTCTAAGATGTCGCAACATTTACGTCACATGCTAGGTAGTTCTCTAAGACATCTGATGAGGAAAAGAACTCCTCTCTGATTAGAATCTTCATTAGTATCTTTTTACTCTTGTTTAAGAGGTTGAATTCTCGCCTACTGAAAAACCCCTTTTTATAACAGAACGATTCCAAATTGATCCTCAGAGTCATCTGTTGAGGGGAAGAACCCCCTCTCTCTCATTAAAATCTTCATTAGTATTGTTTTCCTCTTGTATAAGTCTTGTGTAAGTGTTTTCCTCTTGTATGTTCGATTCTCACCTACTGAAAACCTCCTTTTACAAAAGAACTTGAGATACATTCTTCCTAACGTTCATCCATGATGAAGAAATCATGTAAAGTGCATCTATTACGACTGCAGATATTTTTTCTTTCTCCATATTATGTACTCTAAAATGCATTTTTCAGTAACTGTTTTTGATAGTTCACTTTAAGTGATCATATAATTCTCAGATCAGAACTCAGAGTTGTGCTTGGAGAAATTCCAGTTGTACATTTCATAACTTTCAATTTACCATCTGAGCACATTGATCAAGAAATAAAATTAATCTTATGTTTTTATAAGTGCATTTGTCTATTCAATGTGAAAAAAATTCTCAAAAATATGTACTTGTCATGCATGATTTTATTTGAATTTTATTCAGTAGAAAACTCATGTCCATTAAACACCTTTTTTAAATTTTCTGATATTTAGTACAGTACAGAACCTGTTACCTCTTATCAAGAAAACCAGTTATCCGGAATAATTTTTAATCGATTAAATTCTTATTTTTCTCAAAAGAAAAGATTTATTTTTTATAAATGTGACTAAGTTTACAAGAAATTATAATCTATTTGCTACTTCCTCTCTAAATATAATTATTATTTATCTTGATATTATAAAGAGTTTTTTTATATTATTTTTCTAGTATATTAACATTGAATGTTTAATTATAATCAAAAGTAGAGTGACATATATGCTACCAATCGAGTGAGTGGATGTCCTATTAATGACCAACCATATATCCAGAAAATTCAGGTATCCAGAATAGACCTGATTCCGACCATCTGAATAATAGGTTCAGTACTGTACACCATATTTTGATAAATAATCAACCAGAAAAAACAAAGAGAACATTCCAGAGAATGAAACTAAACTGCTTTACATGATGAAAAATTTCGAAGCAATAATGGGACATTAAGTCACCCCACATTCGTAGAAATGATTGCATCATGCAGAAAAAGGAAAGACAATTCAAAATTTTTGTACACATTCCAAATGGAATGTCAAGCAAAGGATACAGAAAGAATGACAGTTTTCAGATGCATATTTTCTCCATGATTGTTGATTTTCTAAGCAAGTGGTGATGCTGTGCTGACTTCTCCCGGGTTAAAAACAAAATTTTAATACAGTAATCATTCATTTTTTATATTCATTTTATTCATAATTTATAACAAATGGTGAAGTAGCACTATAATTTTTTCAAGAATTAGTATTATTAATATCTGATAAATTTTCAAGGATATGGGTGATATTGAATGGACTGTTTTTTAAGAATGGACTCTTTCTTTCAAATTATTATTGTAGAAAAATGAATCAAAAAGGAGAACAATTTTGCACCCTGTCAAGATTCTTTCCTTTGAATGTTTTCCATTGAATTCAATGAAAAAATGATTGATGGAATGGATGTTATAGATGTTTAATATGTCATTTGTGAAGCAAATGCTGTAGAAAAAGATGTACAAATTGACACCCCACGACTACTAATACTTCTATTTGGTCAGCCCTGAACAAGATTCAGAGCCCTACTTAGTCTTTCATCTTAGATATAATCCTGCATCCACATCATTGCATTCTTCATTATTAACAACAATCGCTTGCAACTTCTTTACACAAGAGATTTTACTTTTATTGTCAGAAAAGGTGCACCAAACACCGACCTTATGATCATTGGGGGTGACTAGGTCAGGTTACCCAATTAGATGTATTTCAAAATTATGCTATAAATGATAAAAACAATAATAATAAATGTTTTTACACCATAATTTGATTAATAATCAACCAGAAAAAGCAAGGAAAACACTCCATAGAATGAAACTAAGTTGCTTTATATAATGAAAAATTTTGAAGCAATAATGGTCGCATGAAGCATTGAGTCACCCCACACTCCAAGAAATGATTATATCATGCAGAGAAAGGAAGGCCAATTCAGAATATCTACACATTCCAAATGGAGTGTCAAGCAGGAGGATACAGAAAGAATGAGTTTTCAGATGCCCATTTTCCCCATGATTGTTCATTTTCTAGGCATGGGGTGACACTGTGCCCTGTATGCCTTCTCCTGAGTTAAAAACAAAAATTTAATTCAGTCATCATTCATTTTTTATATTAATTTTATTCATAATGTATTAAAAATTGTGAATTAGCTCTAAAAATTATTCGAGAATTATTAAAACCTGATAGCTTTTCAAGGATATAGGTGATATTGAATGGACTGTTTAAGAATGGATTCTTTCTTTCAAATTATTGTAGAAAAATGAATCAAAAAGAAACCCAATACTGCATCCTCTCAGTATCCTTTCCTTTGAATTTTTTTCATTGAATCTCAATGAAAAAAAAAATTAATGGATTTGATGGTAAATATATTTAACATGTCATTTTGTGAAGAAAGTGCTGTAGGAAAATTCAGAGAGCCCCCCCCCCCATCTCCCCCTGACTTCCAATACTTCTATTGGTCAGCCTCCAAACTAGATTCAAGCCCTATCTAGCCTTTCATCTTAGTTATGGCCCTGTATAAACACCATTGTGTTCTTCACTGTTAACAACCATTGCTTGGTGTTTGCTTTGATGATGACTGTTAAGCTGCTACACATGCTCATCTCTGCTTTATCTTTGCTGACTCCTGCTTTTATCTTAGGTCACTCTTAATAAATTATTTCATCTTAATCTTTTTCCTTGTCTTTCTTCCCCAGTTTCACTTGCTCATACAGCTCATCTTTGAGCGCTTCTTAATTGACTTTGCAAACTCATATCAATTAACAGCAGACAAGACTTTCTGGAATGTTCAATACAGTGCATGTTTGGCTAATTTTTACACACATCCATAGCTATTTGCAGTGAAGATATATAAACGAGTTTAGTTTCTTTCTCAAGTTCCACTTCACAAGTACAGTTTCTTATATTAATTATTAAACTAAAGTGTACTTTACTACTAGTTCTTGCCTTTTACAGTACAGAAATATTATCAATTTTTGTACCACATATGTAGAAGTAATATATATAGAAAAAGAGAGAGACTTTTTCCAATAATATTATACAAATTTAAATTCTCAAAGAGAAATGTTTATGTTGTTAAAATAAATTAATATTTTCCATATTAATTGCCTAGCAGTGGCAATATTTATGGCAATGAGCAAGCCAACTTTGGCTAAGGAAGGTTCAGCAGTATACATCCACCTAGTGTCCAGCCTCTTCTGAAATGTTAAGCAACTTCTCAGGTGCAATATCCAGAGCAAACGAATTTTTGTTTCTACTTATAGAACAATGACCTTTAGAAAATCTTGGGCCTGTCTACTCGATGACCGGAGATATGCTCAAATTTCTGTCCCCCCCCCAGGGTTGAGGGGATAGCATGTTTTAGATTCATTACTGGTCCCAACTGTTTACAGGGATATCTATTTAAAATTGGACTTGGCCACACAATAGCAGAGTGCATAAAGTACTGAACTTAGTAAATGGCTGATATATGAAAATTCACGAATCTCACCTACCGTGTGGTGGTCAATCTAACGATCTAAGAGTTTTTGGCATTTCCTACATATTTAAAAAGAATACACATTATACCCCCCTCACACAATTAAAATAGGTCACTGATTCTCCTTTCTCTTTCCACTGCAATGCTATGAACATGACTGGGGAGCTTATTTTTCCTTGTCCCTCTTCAATTGGCATTTGCTTGTATGACTACTTTGGGATTCTTTCCTGTCTGGAGCCACCTATCTTTTATATTGGACTGAAAGGCGTATTATATTTGAGAAGGGGATAGAGGACATAATTGTAAAAAAGTTATTAGATTTACCTAAAATATACTAAGAAATACAATAAAATTCATTTTTTATATCTACCACTGAGATAGAGAACTCTTAAGATTTATATATATTATTTTATAAATGAATAATAAAATGATATTTGCATTTTAATAGCAGTAGTTCTTGCAGAAAATTATATTGTCCCATTCAATATGCCAACTTTAATAGACTCATAAAAATTAATCAGAATATCCATTAAAGTTCAAATTACTGCAAAAGAAATTACAAATAATATACATATATTAGGTAAGAAACAGCAAAAGAAGTTTTTAAAATGAAGTGTTTACCTATGTTTTAAAATAGTACTATAACAATCAAATTTACAGTGAGATTTCTGACCCTAAGAACTTTATGCGCATATTCAAATTTACTAGTAAAAAAAGTAGAGTTATATGTAACAGTTATTTTTACTGCTTAAGATTGGCCTACTGTATGTAATGCAGTTTCATAAGAAACATCTATTTTTTTATAATTTAGCTCACAATATTATTTTGAAAAGCTAGAAAAGAAAAATTGTACTAAATATTTCTTGAAAATCATCCTAGAATTGTTTCCTTTTAAGAAAAAGCAATTTGTAAGCCTTTTTATACCAATTAGCATTCTCACCAAACTTAATGTTATTGATTTACTATGAATAGAAATTGTTTATGGTAAGTGAAAATATCATCAATTCAGTACTGCAATTTAAAAATAGTTTGTTATTCTTCCATTTAAAAATACTGTGTCGGCATTTTAATTGTAAACAACAACAAAAAAAAAAATTCCGTAAACACAGCAGATAGCGGTGGAAACATAAACAAACAAAATTAGTCGCAGGATGTTAACTGCATCAACTCTCTAGCCTGCCAGTATCGGCTGTATAAGTCTTTCTGATTCAATGAACAACTTAAAAAGTGATCTTTGTCCATATCAAAATTCTGTTTGCATAGAGTTCTTCTATATATACCAATTCTGTATAGCTGTTTAGCAAGACAATCATGTCCAGTCTCCAGACGAAAGGCCACTACTGCGATGGATCTAGGGGAGTCTGAGATTATTTAAATAGATTCCCTTCACTTCTTGCTCTCGATTTCTTCTGATAGTTTGACATTATAATATTTTCCCTTAGTATTTTTATGATTCTTTTAATTGATGAGAATGGTACTTCACTATTATTTGATTGCAAAATTTCCGTACCTTTTTAGCTAATTTATCAGCCCATTCGTTTCCAGTTATTCCTACATGACTTGGGATCCACTGCAAAACAACAGTCATCCCTTTAGAAGCTAGAAGATTAAGAGTTTTTTCTGCAAGAGTCAATAGCTTTTGACTCCGCGGACATTATGTGCAGAGATGGCTTGAATGGCTGACAGGGAGTCTGAAAAAATAACTATGTTTTTGAGCTGAAATGTTCGAACACTAATTTGTTCTGTTGCAATTCTAATTGCCTCCAGTTCTCCATCAAAATTGGTCCGAAATGTACCAAGGGAGGTATAGAATGCAAAAAATTCTGAATATACACCAACTCCAACATTATCGAGCATTTTCGATCCATCAGTATATATGTGAATCCAATTATTCTTTGGATACCTGGTATAAATTGTTTCCATAGCAGCTGCCTTCAATGCACTATCAACTGATGACTTTGTCATAGCATTTATCAAATAATATTCCTTTCTTATAGGAACCATGTGAATAGGGTTTATTGGTTTCAAGAGTTCCTCTGCAGGAACGTTCAGGAGGAAGTAGTCAGATTTCAGTCTGTGAACCTTCTGCAAAAATCCAACCTGAGTCTTCAATCTCCTAGGTTTACAGATATCATAATTTCTCCATAACTCTGTCGATGGTAATCTGATTAATTTCTCATATAATATCAAAGCCTTCTCCTGAATAATTACCTCTATTAGTTTATTGTTTTCTGGGTTTATTGCTTGTGAGGACCAACATTGCATTTATTGGAGTAGTTTTCACCGCTCTAGTAATAAGCTTCAGGGCTTCATTTGGAAAGACCAAGTTTGCTGCTGTTAAATAAAATTGTCTATTTTGCTAAGAATTTAAATAATTCTGTTTGTGACTGTACATTCTGATATTCTTCTAAGAATGGTTGTCTGAAATCTCTGTTAGTAACTTTCCTGTTTACACATGATTTAGATGATACATATAACAATTATTTTTAGATTTGAGGTTTTGAAGTCTTTTCATAACAGTTGGCATTCTTAAAAAACCTAATGTTATTGAAGCATGAAGTGAAATCATTTAAGCGAAAGAATCATAAACACAATACTGTAATTTTTATAATAGTTTATTATTCTTCCATTTATATATGTTGTGTTAGACATTTTTATTGTAAATTAAAAGGATTTGCCTTTAATATTCTGAAGTAAATAAAACTTATTACACAGCAAGTAATTGTTTTCGACCATCAGTAGGAGCTGCTGTTAAATAAAATTGTCTATTTTGCTGAGAATTTAAATAATTCAGCTTGTGGTTGAACATTCTGAATTTGTAAAGTTAATAAAAAATGTGATGTTTTTTTTGTTTTTGCTTTTAACAGTTTTTATATTCTTTTTTAAGAATGGATCCCTCTCAAATGTCTTTTTGCATTTGTAGCTTGTCTGTTTACACCTCATGACGTCTTGATGTGGAAGATACACATAACAATTATTTCTACATTTATTTTAGACTAGCAGACCCGCACGGCGTTGCCCGTGAACCCCTTAAATTATGCGATTTACAAAATCTGACATGTAAACTGCAACTCCAGATTAGTACTCTAGGCCGCAATTATATAACAGAATGTGCAGATAATGGTTCCAGAGTTTCAGGTACATACTTACAAACGCACCACTAAAAACAACTGACTGCTGTGACGTCATACATTTCTCCCATTTGAAAAAACGGAAGGGGAGTTTCGCATAGTATTCGAATGGCAGAACAATTTTTCACAAAATAATTTTTTAAACCACAGTTTTTAAGTAATTTTTTTAAAAAATTGGCCAGGTATTGTAAAAGGAATAGATATAGATGAAGAAAAATAAACATATAATTTGCTTTAAAATTGCTGGAGTTATTAAATATTTCAATCAATTAATCAAATTAGCTTGTAAAATCCAGGATTTTCGATTTAAATTTCTGAAAATTAGGAAATGTTAGGTCATTAAACGTATTAAATACCATAAAAAAATTTCATGAAAAGGCCCCATTAGGAAAAACGCGCCAAATAAAGAAATATCGCCAAATTTGGCGCTAAAAATAAGTCCCCAAAATTAGGTTTTCGAAGACCTACGACCCATAGAACCCGAGATTTCCAGAACATTACATATCAATGCAACAAAAAGCAAAATTTAACTATTTAACGCATAGAATACGAATTTTAAACTATTTTAAACCCCAGAACAGCGGGTTGCTCCCAAAATTCGTAACACAGGGTAAGAAAATTTCCGTTTTAGAACGGTTTTTAATTAATAATTAAAAAAAGTAATTAAAATTTTAAAATTCTGATTCTCAGGTGCACATTATCGGCATTCATGGGCTTATATATTCAAATTTTCAGAGTTCTGTGTGCAGTAGATTTGTCTGGAGACCGCACACAGACAGATTTACAAACATTCATTTTTATTATTATAGAGATAGATAGATTTGGCGTAAACCTGATGAAATTTTCGTGCTATTTCATGCTTCTCAAATGCAAACGATTTGTTTTATAGTAGCATTCGAGCGAAACTCGCCAAGCATGGCAACGTAAAAAACGGTTTTTTTACTTTTACGGTAACCACTCACTTCAAGCATAAATCTTTTCATGAGGCCAAAGTTTGCCAAACATGACGATCTAAAATCGGTTTTAAATTAATAATTTAAAAAGTAATTAAAATTTCAAAATTCTGAGCCTCAGGTGTACATTACCGAAGGAATGGGCTCATATGTTCGAATTTTCAGAGTTCTGCGTCGAGTAGTTTTTTCTGGACATCGCACGCATGCAGATTTTCAGACATTCATTTTTATTGATATAGATTGGCGCAAAACTGACTAAATTTCCGTGCCATTTCATGTTTTCCAATGCATGCGATTTTGTTTCACAGTATCATGCTGGCGAAACTCGCCGAGCATGGCATCCTGAAAACGGTTTTTAATTAATAATTAAAAAAGTAATTAAAATTTTAAAATTCTGATTCTCAGGTGCACATTATCGGACTCATGGGCTTATATATTCAATTTTTCAGAGTTCTGCGTGCAGTAGGTTTGTCTGGAGACCGCACACATACAGACAGACAGATTTACAAACATTCATTTTTATTATTATAGATTTACAAAAATAGGAGAGATAATTTGAGGACAAATATCCTAAATATTTTGGAAAGTGTATGTTACAATATTTTTGTTAAAAAAAATACCTAGAAGAATTTAACCAGTGTATTTTACCATGCAAAATATCCATTAAATATTTGATATTCACTTCAGTAGAAATAACATTTTTTCAGATTCATACTCTGTTTGTGAAAAAATTTTCCTTTCATTGAGGAGATCACTGTTCAGTTAGAATATGTAAATCAAGAATTTCCTTTATTAAAATGAACATAAAATAGTTTAAAATTTTCAGTCAAGAACTCTGTTATAATATACTAAGTCTATTGAAGAAAGAATAAATTGCTTTTGTGGGTGCTGAAAATAATCTCTTCATGATTTTTTTTCCTTCTGATTATTACCAGTTGAGCATCAATGAAGAAGAATAAATAAATGTAACTGACAATCCTTAATTAAAATGTTTTTTTTTCTTATAAAACATATCAAAACAACAGGTTTTTTGTAGTCATTGGCTTTAAGTTTAAAATAATTGTAAGTTTAATAGTCTTCATAAAACCTTTTTTTTTAAATTCATAACCCTTTGAAAATCCATATTTTAGAACATAAATCGAAACCTTACTAGAAACAGATCATATTCTTTTATTTTTTTACTAAAAAAAAAAATAATAATAATAAATGGTTTTTTTTTGGTGTGTGTGTGTGTATAAATGTGTAAAAATTTATAAAATGTGTTTTTGTGTATGCTGCAGTTTGTGAATAAACATTCCGAATTTTTCAAATATCTGACTTAATTTGTTTGATTTTAAAGTATTTTATAAATAGTGTGACTTGGGAACTTTCCTTGAAGAACATATTTGCCAGACTATCTTTTGTTAAACTTTGACTTTCTTTTAATTAAATTTTCATGCCTAAAATGTTATTCATTACAGCAGATTTATATATTCTTTTTCTTTTTAGAGCTCACTTAGAACTTTCTGTTCTTTTATAGGAATGCACTTGATAGAAAGAATATTAGTTTTTCATAAAAAGGTGATGCTTTGAAGAAAACCAGAAAACTCAAGATCTCTATATGATTCTTGCAAAATATGGAAAGGTAAACATCAAATACTTTATCATATTCCAGCTGCCAAGGCGGGAAGCTTCACCAGACCCTACCTTATTTTTCTTTATATTTGTTATAGTGTTGGCCTAATTACTGTACTTATTTAAATGTATATAATGTTTCTTTGGTTTAACAGTATTTATTATTAAATTCATTTAGGTTGATGTTGGTACAAATCTTGTAAATTATCATAAAGGCTGAAGGTGACCATGCCAAGTACTGATTTTGCAAAATGTTTACCGGACTGGAGCTAATCGCCCACAAAACCACAACCCATATTGAGAAACTCAACCTTGATTCGGAAGGTAGTTGAATTAACTGAGCATACGCAGTCTTTTTCCTCAAAAATTTCCTTTGCATTCATCTTTGTTTTGTATTTGGAATTTTTGTTTTTTTGTAAAGGTTCGGTTCAGTTTATTTTTTTTCTGTGCACTTATAAATAATGTGTTACTTCCCATTAGTGATTAATTAACAAAAAGTAACTATAAATCAAGAAAGTCTTTAACTGAATTAAAAGAAAGTGTATCAGTTAACAATTAATGATCACATGTGTAAAGTGGTTTAAGTCACTAATTGTCATAATTCATATCTCTGTGAATGTTAGTTGTATGAACTTGTTGTGTTTGCAATTTTTTTGTGGGGCAAGATTTTCCTAAATATGAATGTGGGGACCAGAAAGCTCTATAAAAATTTAGATTGCTTAATTTTTCACTAAATTTTCTTTTATCACTTCAAACTTTTATCTGCATCTAATTTTGACTATTTTTGTAGCTGAAAGTAAGCATCTACCCAGACAGCACATAAGCTTAAATCAAGCTTGACATTTCTTTGAATTTGACGTATTAATACAAGCTTGACAGTTCAATTCATTTTAAGCTTGCAGCAAGCTTGGAGAAGTCATTTGAACTGTCAAGTTTGAATACAACTTGATTACTGCTTGATTTGGAAAGCCACATCCACATAACAAATAATTTATCATCAGTCATAAATGTACTTGACCATAGAATTAAAAAAGAAAAGATTATATTTCCAAATATTGAAATTCTCCAAAATAAAATACAATTATACTACGAATTTGATTTCAAAATCAGTCGTTTGTTTCAATTTTGGCCAGTATTGCCTAACATGAGTGTCGCGATATTGAAAGTTTTAAAACGTGTGCTGCTTTTAAGTTTATATTATGCTTATTTCCCTATTAGTAGAGTCTCTAAATCACACATAACATTATTTTAATTTTGATTCATCCCATGGAAAAATAAAATAAAAGAAACAGATCAACACATTGGCCACTGATCGATCTCGCCAGAAAACGGCATGATCACCATAACAGTCACTTCAAACTTTTGTCTTATCAGCACAACTCAGGTTGGCCGAGTGGTTAGGACGATGGCTTCCCAACCCTTAGGTAGCGAGTTCGATCCCAGCCGTGGATGCTTGATGGTAACAGATCAAAATAACTTGAAATTTCAGTGTAGAGGGGAAAATGCGTTGAAAAATAAAATATGTGGGGCGAGTTTGCTGACGGGCAACCCTGTGTATTTAGGAAATTTTTTTAGGCTTGAAATTAAGCTTGCTTGCTATGCTGTCTGGGTAGGACTAACAGTTGCAAAAATAAGTCTGTCAACTTGAACGTGGATACGCTGTATCAAAAAAGAAAATTTTAAGGATATTCTTTAAAAAGTAAAGTATCTTGCACAGATCTTGTGTGAACAGTATAACAATTAAACAATTATGTCAGACACTCACATAATTAAAGAATGTTCCTTGTCAACTGTATTGTTTAATGTTACAAACATTAAATGTATGTGGCTGATGAAACTTTCAAGAAAAATTATTAAGTGCAAAATTATCTGAGCATTTCGGAAAAATAAAAAATTTAAGAAGGTATTTACACTCGAAAAAGAGTTGTCTGTTATATTTGGTAAAAGGAGTTGAATTTAGATTTGACTGTTTGCTCTCATCATTAAAAAGTTCCATCAGTAAATATTACCCTTCTGTAGTGCCATAAAAATAGACAGACATAGCATTTAATTGTAAACGATTTGGGCTCCCAGCCTGCAAGGGCCTCAACATGCTTATAGATACTCTCATGGAATTGCATTGATGAGAATATTTTATCTTCACATGAACATCAAAATCTTTTATCCTACTATTCGTATAAGATATTTTTATGTGTATGAAATCTGTGAAAATGGGAAAAGGTATAATACTCTATCTTTTTATAAAACAATTATTTTCTGTAAGGCTGACTTCATGCTTACTTAAATTAAAAACCATTACATTAAACCATTATACTAAATTAAAAAACCAATACAATAATACAAACTATTATTTTTTATTCCTGAGTCATTTGCTTGAATTTCATTTATTCAAAATGTGAAATTTTGTTGCTGTGTGTAAATTGAGTGAATAAGCAGTTGGAATACAGTAAAACCTCTCCAGCTCGTCAATTGGATAAGTTGTCATTTTCCTCGAGTCTCATCTACCTCTAATACACAATGATATTCAAGCTAGTTTACTCATCAACTATTACTATTAGTTCTGCTTGACTCACCAGTTTGGTTAGTTTGAAATGGGTAGGAAACTAGTTAAAAAGCAGTATAGAATCCAGGAAACTGAATAAATGAGTTTTTATTTTTTAAAAAGCACATTTTTCATTTAATTTTGAGTAGTTTAGAGAAAGATTCACTGTTGCAGTGCCTAACAGGGGCATGGCAAAGCAGGTGCATGTTACAAGCATAAATGGGTTCTAGGGGTAGGGTGCAAAACAAAGGATATCGACAGGTGAGGATTTTATTTTGCTTGACCCTACACACAACAATCAATGCCGACTATCACTGGCTGTTTTTCACTTCCTGACTAAAAAGGGAGAACCAGAAGAGGGAGCACTCCCCACAAGAAAAATATATTTACTTTTGATGAAATGGGCTTTCTTATATCATTCTATTTAATTCAGGGATGTTAATTCTGTGCCGATTGCGCCGAGCTGCTCAGAAACGCAAATTTTGCGCCAAACTGCGCTTTTAGCCGATTGCTGCGCCGAATATGTCATTTTGACTCTTTGTTAATTTTTTGCCACGCTTGCAAACTTTGCTTTTCTTATTTGCATTTATTGTAAGTGTTGACTCTAGATTGATTTTGCAGGACGCAGCGCACGGCGGCCCTATTTCTCATCTTTATACGCCCTCCTGCTTGCCGCCCTTTCACGAAAACCGTCTATAAAATCGGATCTTTCCCACAAATGCCTTTTTCAAATACTCTATTCTTTCAGATCGAAATACTGTTACTGCCTTTTTCATTGTCTTTGCATTTGCGCGAGCCGAGTAACCCGAAAAGGGGCCTCTCTAGTATGTTTTGTTTTTGCTGACTCAATGAGAAGCCCGATCGGCCCGGCAGAACTACCTGGGCATTTCACTTAGGAGTTGGGGGAAGAAAATACGGGTGGGAAAATCAAAATTTTCTTAAGTTATCTAAAAATTTGCGATTCCATCTGTCAATCCTCAAATATCGGTAGGTACGTTTGATAAATAAGTAGTTGCTAATTATCAAACAATCATTATTCCAGAGTTCGTCTTTAAAAATCTTTGCTTGGTAATCATTCAATAATTATTGCGAACAAAAGAATTTAAATAAAATTCTGATTTATATTATTAAATTTTATACATCCTGCACTGCAGAAATTTTATTATTTTTATTACATGCTAAACACATCTATCCTAATCCACTTACACTAACAGTCCTTTTCTGTTTAAGAGTTTGTACCAATATAGGTGAAATATCATATATGAATGTGGTCCAGTAATTGTGGTCCAGTAGTGATAGTGTGATAAAATTGAGGAACAAAAATTAACAGTCCCTCTGCCTTCCCCTACTGCCTAACAAATCATGTCTGGCTAAAAATTTCTGAAACCTTCTTCAATAAATGTACTATTCTTATAAATAATAAACATCTACATCACGTAATTTTGAGGGAAAAAAATTAAGCAGAAAATTCAAAATTACTTAGATTAAAACTTCTTTTTTTTTTTTTTAAATCAAAAACCTCTAGTTATGTACAGATTTAATTCACATATTTATGTCATGTTTAGAGCAAAATATTATCAACAAATCATTTTTCCTATTTCACTTACATTTACTTCTACAGGATATTTTCTCCAAAAGAAGGGGGGTAGGGGGGGAAAACTAAAGACAAACTGGAAAAAATCTAACTATGCATTGTAAGTCAGAACACATATTACAACTCTACATGTTAAATTTTCGGGGATCAGATAGTTTCAAACCAGTTTCTGGGTATGTTATCTACCTGTACATTCTCGTGGAACCCCAAAGTGCCCTTTTTGAGAACAGGGTGCCCTTTTTGAAATTTCCCCCCAGGCGGGCCTTTTTTCTAGAGTCAACACAGTGAGAGATCTTCAGTTTTATGCTCCAAAATCATGTTAATTCTGATCCTAAATCTTAGTTTTCCTCGCGGAAGCAAAATTTTTTGTGCTCCCAAATGGAATTTTTCTGCTCCCAAATAGAATTTTTCTGCTCCCAAATGGAATTTTTCTGCTCCCAAATGAAATTTTTTCTGCTCCCGGGGTGCTCCCAAATCGAATGTTTGAGTTAACATCCCTGTTAATTACATCATCATCATCATTCTAATAAATCTGTAGAGGTAAATAGCTATTTTTTATTCATGTACTTTATAAGCACTCAATTTTTAAATGTATATCTGTATTATGAAAGCTAAAAATTTTTAATTTATATGCTTTTTACAGTAATGCACGTGAAGCACTATTAGATGACACTCTGCTCAGGTCATCAAAATATTTTGGTCTCCCGAGTGACGATTTATTGAGGTTTTACTGTATAACAACAATATTAGAAAACTTAATCGGACAAGAATCTTACATCCAGTCCCTTGAAGCTCCCTTTTAATAACAACTGCTGATATCTTCAAAACTACTTCCTTGAATGAAACCAGAATTTATTTTTAGCAATTTTGAAGTAATTGTGATGAAACATTTTTTTATTTCTAATTTTTTTATGTTTTCAAAATGTATATATGAATGGTAAATTTTGGGCTACTGAAAAAAAACAGCTTTGATAAAAACAATTATAAATATTGTTTAAAATTAGAAACAGCTAAACAAGTATTTCTATCATATAAATATATTAGAAAAGAGATACAGATATACAATTTACAGTTTAAATCTTCTTAAAAGTTTCACCTTCACATCAGGTAAAATCATATTGAAAGCTAAAAATTCTCAGCCACCACCACTCTTTAAATTCAAAGAAACTGAAATAGATTAAATTACTGACATAATGAAAAAAATTCCTTCTAATCCACTTTATATATTTTAAAAAATATTTTGAAGGAATTAATCTTTTACATCTTCCCTTCATCATTTTGATAAAATTATTTAAACTGTCATAGGTATTTTATTAAATATTCTGAAATGATCTTAAATTCTCTTCAAATTATTTCATGTCAATTTTTTAAAATATATTTTAGTATTTTATAATATCAAATTCGTGTATTTCAAAATGTCATAATATAAAATTTACCTATGCTAATTTTAGTTGAAAAGAAGTAATCTAAGGAACATATAAAAAGTTTTATAAAGCTAGTGTAATTTTTTAAAATTATGTTCTTTGAATGCATTCTTGAATTTTATAGTTACTTAAAAAATATATCTGTCATATTTGTTCATTCCTTATTCCTTCCCAGTTTTCAATAAATAATGAAATATAATTAGTAATATGATGCATGGGGAATTTAAAACCCTGTTATCAATCAAGATTATCAAATTCTACTACAAGAAATGCTTTATACTTAATCTGAGAGTTGTTTTATTTGTTCTTTGCATTCATCTTTTCTTATGTAATTGAACTTATATATATTGAAAATTACACTAAATATCTTTTGAAAATGGGCTCCCTTGATGAAAATTATATAATTTAAGAACTAAACAATCCTATTTAAATTTTCTTATAATTTTATCCTCCTTTGCAGGAATTGTGCTTTACAGATTGAAGATGATATAAAAAGGAGTTTCTTGGATGAAAATTTCAAACTAAACTACTCCATACTCTTCTTGCAAAATATGAATATGTAAACAGTAAGTATTTTACTATCGACATTTTCTAATAATATTAGATGAATGTTAAATGTCAAGATGCAGTTTATTTATTGATAAAGCATTTTTTATAAAAATTTTAATTAACACTATGTTTTAAATTGAGCAACAAATGATGCTAGAATGAATGAATGTATTCCATATTACTTTTTATGTAAAATAACATGCGAATTTCAGTTGAAGAAATTATTTTATTTAAAACTGTGTTATAAAGTAAAACGAAAACTATATAAAGTGAGATCAAATTTACCCTTTAATTGCAGTAATTCTTATGCAGACAGTGAAACACATTTTTTAAAGTGGTAGTTCCAACATTGAATAGTTTTTAAAGGAATTAAACTATTGAGAGACTTGAAAAAAATATTAAAAATATATTCTCATGAGCAAAACTTCAATACAATATTAGAAATGATAAATACATCAAAGTAAAAAAATAAAAATAACAGAAGTCTGCAAAATTACCAACTTATACTATTTTTCTTAACCTTTTCAGTACAGCTTATTGATTTTCTCCTTGTTTTATGGTACAATCGTTGTACCAGCTGGTAAGGTTAAATTAAATGTGCTCCAGTCAATTTTGTGATAAGATTTCTTTTCTTAAGAAATTTTTCTAAAGTTTCTGTCAGCACATATAATATATAGACCAATTAAGTTATTTTATATTTCATGCTTAATGTATGTCTGCTGTATGTAATGCCATGGTTCAACAGGATACATTTCCCGCCTTCTCCTATACAGCTCAAGCAATCACCTGCTTTCTTCAGAATGAGTTCTTGAGCATAGAGGGTGCTG
The DNA here is from genome assembly GCA_038373885.1 of Cheiracanthium punctorium. NCBI lineage: Eukaryota > Metazoa > Arthropoda > Arachnida > Araneae > Cheiracanthiidae > Cheiracanthium > Cheiracanthium punctorium. The sequence continues at coordinate 132,429 of JAWZYV010012557.1, read as the reverse complement.
AATGGCCTCTTCCCTAATCATTAGGATAGTGGGAAATCTGACCAAACTTGTGGTATTTCATTATTAAATACACTACTGGCCAAAAGTATTGCAAGTTTCAGAAATCTAACGCTTTTCAAGATTAAGCCCCCTCTTCCCCTGTCAAAATTAAAAATCAATATAATTGATATTTTTAATGTCAACATGTTAAATTATTAACTTCGAAGACAAGCTAGCATTAAGTTAAAGAAGAAAAATAATTATTTAATTTATTGAAAAAATAATTAGGTTTTCATAGAAATCATAATCCATTTTGGCTAGCCGGAATAAAATTAAATAAAGAATTATTTTCAAGGTTATTCTGCAAAAAGAGGATAATAAATAAATGTAATTTAACTAAAGATAATTTATTTTGTTACTGAGCAGCCTTGACTTAGATCACAACAGCCACTCTTTTAGTTATGGAATCCACAATGTTTTACAACACTTCCTCAGGTGTTTCATGGTGCCAGCTTACATTATTGGTTCCTTAAGCTCTCGTTTTGTTTTTTGGTGATTTTCAGATGTATTCTTTCCAATTATACTACATAAGTTCTCAAAAATATTAAATATGGCAAATTTCCTGCTCATTTTTTCTGGGCTTATTTTTGAAATGATGGTTAGATTTCTCAAACTTGCAATACTTTTGACCAGTAGTGTAAATGCCATTTAATACACATTTTTTGTAAAAAGTATTGAATAAGAATCCGTAAAAATATTGGAACTTATCATAATTAAAGCTGTTCTATAAAAATTTTCACTGACCTCTTGAGTAGTTAAAAAATACAGGTAAATAATCAATCATACAGGTAATTCCAAGCCCAAAAACTCTTCTGTATCTTGCATTGATTATTCAATACAAGACCTAATAACTTCTTTTTCATTTTGGACCAAAGTAACCCTAAAGTAAAGAAAGTAGCCCAGTTGAAGGTAGCATTTAAAATGAATTTCAAGAGCACATTGGGAGTTGAATAGTTGTCATTATCATTAACCTTTTTTAAGGGTAGCATTCTAGTGTCAATCATTCACTTTAAATATTACATGCATTTTTTTATGTTTCTGCAGTCATCTTATAGATTATATTCAGTATTTTATGAGAAGGGGCTGCTCAGAAAAAAAATTAAGAATTTAAGATTTAATATACTTTTTCTTATATAAATTTTCTTATAATTTTATCATCTTTTGCAGAAAAGTCCTTGCCACAAAGAAGATTGTTTGTTTATTTTTGAAAATTTCTTGCTTCATACTTTAAAAATGAATGCTCTTAGTGAAAAATATGCTGTGGCAAAACATCAGGTAAATTCATACATTAGTGTCTAATGAAATTACATAAATATTTGATAAAAATATGTTTTTCATATTATAGCTTTTCTTCCTTAATTTGAATCAACACTATATTTATAATTAGTGCAAAATGAGATGTAAATGAAGTATTGTACTGTAGCTTTATGTAAAATGTCACAAGAAATTCAGTAAAATAGCATGCCAATGAAAAAAAAAAAGTAAGATTTAAATGGGGCGGTAATGATATTGACATTTAAATTGTGCTAAAAAAATCTGGATATCTGGCACTAAACATGTATTTAGTTAGTGTTTTTTCATTTTTTTAATGTAATGACATCAGAACAATAAATTGCACGGTTTTATGGAAATGTGGCTCTGGATAATGATCATTTATTAGTTCGAAATTCTGGGAAGTTTTTGGCATATTCAAGGTTAAAAAAATTATGTATATCAATCAAGTCATGTTCGATATACATAAAACTAGCATTGCAACTACAGAATTCTGTTTATTTAAAAAGTGTAGTTTAGGAAAGATTAAAAAAAGTGGTTTTGGGTAACATTTTGGTTTACTGTTTAGGTTGAATAAGATTTTTCCATCTTCACAACTAAACCCTCCACAAAAGAACTATCATAACCGCCACTTTTGTGCACCTATATTTCAAGTCATTTTATTTTTCTCTTCAGACATATAGCAAATGTAAAATTGATTTATAAATGCAAACTTCAGATAATTTTCCATATCTCACTTCAAGATTATCCAGGTTTTCATCCGAAAAATTCCATTTCCCTACACTTTTCTGCTAAAAGTAAAATTTCCTTACTATTCAAGGCTTTACAGTTTTTCTTGACAGCTGGTAACTCTGTATACGCCAAAAAATCTCCCAGCATTCCAAACTAATAGCATGATTATTATACACACCCATATTTCCAGGAAAACTTGCAATAATTTTTTCCCACATAATTTAATTGCCAACAGTACTACTACCAATCTACATCTTTTTTTTTTTTTGGGCATTGTATAATAATTTCTACCTGTGTTATATCAATATTCAAGCTTTCAGATATTGATAGATGCATGGAAAAACATATTAAGAAAATTTAAGTGTTTTACTACATAAATTTAGAGACTCAACAGCCCATATAAGGATCAAGCTAATGATGTCAAGCCACAATTTTTTTAATCTTAGGCATTCTGGTGTATAGATTTATTCCTTGTGTAGATGGTCAGCCTAAAATGAGGTCCCCAGTGCTTCTTTTGTATAATGAAGCTTAGTTGTAATTTTACAAGTTCACTAAAGAGATGAAAGAGGCCCCACCATGGCTAAGTGGATAAGACACTCAAAATGGCAGATGACTAAAATGTGAAGGTCCTGGGTTTGAGCCCCCATCATGTGGCTGTTGATCTACTGATCTGGAGTTTAGTCAGTTTTCTCCAGATGTTACATGATTATGCATTAGAACCCCTTAACCCATTTATGCCTAGTGTCCCTTTTTTGGAATGGTATTTTTCACTATCAGTCGAAAATGCTATTTATTTTTCCTAGTCTTTATTCACGGGTACTGAACTTGAATTCCACAAAATGTTTTAACATGACCAAGTAGGATGTTGACATTTCAATTTTTATACAGATTGATTTTAAAAGAAATCTTCCTTGTTCAAGAAGTTGACATCAGAAATTTATCTATTATTGCTGGTATTAGCGAAAATCAAAGAAAGTCGCAAAAATATCTAGGCACAAATGGGTTAAAAAGTCTTCCGACCAAGGCAACCCCCATCCTAGGCAGATACCTCTCATTTGCCTTAATTAAGAAAGTTTATTTTGTAATGGCTGTAAAGATTTTTGATTTATGTTATTGATAGGAAAAATAGCTATCGCTTGCTGCGATAAGTTCCCAATCTGAAATCTTGCGTGCGTTCATAAACTCAGTGACTATTTTCACTGCATTCTAAAACTCGGTAACTGACGTTACTGTTCGTAACATTGCGTCATCAACTTATTTTCTATAACCTGACACTATGCAAATTACGTTTATCTGTGTCAAAACCGTACTTCCACCGTCAACTATGTCAACGGACTTTAATTGCATATAAACTGCAATGTGTGATGAGACGACAAGCAGTCTGTTATACCGGCCAGGTGCCGTGATTGTTTTTCATATGTTTTATTTATACGAAGTTCTTCTAATAAATTATTTTTAAACTATGTGCTGGTCATGACTGTCTTCCACACACCCACTGCCTTTCTTTAACCTGCTAAGTGTCATATCCTGGCATTTGGGTTATGGGCCCAGGAGCCCTAAGTGTGGATTGACCAGCATTTAATTAAAATTGGAAGCCTAACGAGTTTTAAGACGGCGGGCCTTTTTCCTTTTCTTCAAATGGATAATTCAAAAGAAAAGTTGTCGGCTGACAACTATTCAACGTGGGTTGAAGACGTAAAGGTGCTCCTGATGGACCAGCAACTGCTGGCGTATAATAGCAGGGACTGAAACAAAGCCTGGCGACACCGCAAGTGCAAAAGAAAAGATTTTGACTGCAGAACTGATCGGGTGTACAGCACCATATACCTCAACATTGAGAAAGGGTATAGAGCTCTTATTGCTGATATAGTTGACCCAAAAGATGCTTGGAATAAACTCTTAAATCACTTTCGTCCCGATTCTAGAGCCCGAATAATTGGACTGACTGATGAGTACTTCTCCTGTCGTATTGAACCGGATGAATCTATTGGATTGTATGCTGCGCGTCTTAAAAAGATTGCCGTACAACTTACAGATGCTGGAAAACCGATAGCTGCATGGTATCGAGCCTTTCAACTGATCCGCTTTTTGCCGAACCAGTACAATGGCATTGTACAAGCGATTTATAGATGGGACGATAAAGAATTTGACTTTGACAAGATCTTAAAAGAATTGATTGGTGAAGAAGCTAGATTACAGCAATCCCTTACAGATCAGGATGCCATTTCGACACAATCCGGACTAACCCCAACATTGAAGCTCAACACTTCAAAGCATAAGATTCAACGAAATAAATGCAGAAAGTGTGGTCGGCGAAGTCACACCGAAGCCACCTGCCAGAATCAAAGGTCGACGTCCAGCTCGAGGACACCCCAGGGAGAGACCAGCTATATTGTGGAAGCGTGCACGGGTGAGATAAACTCTAATACCTCTTGGATATTAGATTCCGCTGCAACGTCACATTTTTGTTGTAACAAAACTTTATTAACAGATTTTAAGCCAGTTAGAAATACTAGTGTTAAAGTTGCTATTAATGGTGTTACTTGTAATGTAGAGGGAATAGGGAAAGTAAAATTGGTCTTCCGTAATGGAAACAAATCTGAAATTATAAATTTAGTCAATGTATACTATTCTCCTAAATTACGGCGTAACTTATTAGCTTTATCGTTAATAGATAAAGCAGGTGCATCATTTGTTGGCAAAAATAATACATAACCGTTTACTCTAAGTATGGTAAAAAGCAATTTACAGCTAAAAACGTCAATGGCTTGTATTACATTAATCCCGAATATGTTACACATACCAAAGAAACAACTTCTAATAAAAATGCAGACTGCAATTTTTCTCAAGTAAAATCTGAAAACCTAGAACTTTGGCATAATAGATTCTGCCACATTAGTAACAATGGTAGTGTGAGAGGCATATCACCCTTGAAACACAAGGAGTTTAGTTGTGAGCCATGTAAACTAGCTAAAACATGCCGTGTGCCATTTAAAGCTATAGGGAAAATTAGGTCACGTAAACCTCTCAAATTAATTCACATGGACGTTTGTGGACCCCTCCCCGACATAGCAATTGGCGGTTATCACTACTTTTTATCAATAATTGATGATTATTTGCATAAAGTTACTACGTATCCTCTAAAAAAAAGAGAGACGTTTTTAAATGTTTTACTAGCTACCAAAAACGTGTTGAGAGATTTCTAAATGCTAAAATAATAAATGTAAGATCGGATAACGGGCTAGAGTTTTGTAATGCAGAATTTGAAAAATTCTTGGACGAACAAGGCATTAAATCGGAGCGCACAAATGCCTATACACCGGAGCAAAATCCAGTGGCGGAACGTTATAATTACACAGCTTTAGACGCTATTAAAGCAATGTTAAAAGCCAGTAATCTTAATAATGGTTTTTGGGCTGAAGCTTTACTCTGCCACACATATGTGTGGAATAGAACTTGTCACGGAAATAAAAACCAGACCCCTATAGAACTCTTTAGTGGCAATAAGCCGTCGGTCAAACATTTGAGAGCATTTGGAACCCCTGTATATTTGGGAGTACCCAGGCAACTCAGAAGAAAGTTTGACATGAGAGCCAAGAAAGGTATAATGGTAGGGTATGCTTTAGGAACCCGGGGATATCGAATCTGGATTCCGTCTGATCGAAAAATAATAGAAACTATTAATGTAACATTTCAACTAGAACCCATTAATACTAAAACAGTATTGGACTCTAAAATTAAAACTAAAGCGTTATCGTATTACCCTTCAGACTCTGATTAAGAATCGGATGAAGAACATAAGGAGGAGGATGCAGAATCTGCTGAACCATCACAAATATCTGAAAGCGAGGATAAACCATGACCCAATCTCGAAATTAAACCCCCAATAATTTGGATGAGGAAAGCAATTCCTAGAAAGGATGGTTCACGAATAGACATTTATTACGGAATTGAAGGTCATTCCAATGTTAGATTACGCTCCCACAACGATGCCGAAAATTTTTGTAAAGTCCATAATATAACGTACGATGAAAGTATTTTTAATTTTAGCGGTAAAAATAACTACTCTGGAACTGTTAAAACTGGGGAAGAACTGAACCAAATTAGCGCATGACTATATGAAACAAAAATACCCAATTCTTATGTTGAAGCATTAAGAACTCCCAAGCTGATAAATGGCTTTCAGTTATGCAAGACGAAATAAACATGATGAACAATCGTAATGTGTGGACTCTAATACCGAAACCACCCAACGCCAAAATAATTGGTAATCGTTGGGTGTACACCTTAAAGAAAAACGAGAACAATGAAATTTTAAGGTTTAAAGCTCGTTCAGTAGCAAAAGGTTTCAGTCAAACTAAGTGAGCAAATTATGACAAAGTGTTTAGTCTAGTGGTAAACTTTGCAATCATTAGAATGTGTTTTGCTATTTTGGTATCTAAACAAAAATGGACACACTGTCAGTTGGATATTAAATGTGCATATTTATATGCTACATTAACTGAAGACATTTTAATGAATCAACCACAAGGTTTTGTAAATCCGGATAAACCGGACCATGTCTGTAAACTAAACAAAGCAATTTACGGCCTCCACCAGTCGGGCCATGTGTGGTTTACAGAAATTGATAATACATTAGAAAAGTTAAAATTTTGCAAATTAAAGTGGGCAAATTGCGTTGATAATTCATCTATAATATGGAGAACGTTTAAGCAAAAATGTGTTAGTCTATCCACTATGGAAGCTGAGTATATTTCTTTAACTGAAGCTGCGAAGGAGCTGTTATGGACTAAACGTATTTTAAATGAATTGTCAACCTCAAATATAATTAATACCGAAATCTCGGGGTATCTTTATTGTGACAATCAAGCAGCCATTAATTTTTCCAAGTCCTCTATAGAGAATTCGCGCACAAAGCATATAGATATAAGATTTCATTTTCTTAAAAGCTTAGTGATCGAAGACATGTTTCAAATGAAATATATTCAATCTAAATTAAACTATGCTGATTTATTTATTAAACCACAAACAAAAAATGGACTTAAAACATTTGTTGATAAAATATTTATTCAACCTTAAAGAAAAGTGAATTGAACTGATTCAACATGCCGGTGTGCATATTTTGTTATAATGTTTAAAGCTTTTTTACGTTAGTGTAATGTTGATCAATGTATTTTTATATTAAACGGTAAAAAAAAAAAAAAAAATCAAATTTTCTTCATTTAAAGTTTGCCCGTACGCGAGAGGCGGGCCATTGATAGGAAAAATAGCTATCGCTTGCCACGATAAGTTCCCAATCTGAAATCTCGCGTGCGTTCATAAACTCAGTGACTATTTTCACTGCATTCTAAAACTCGGTAACTGTCGTTACTGTTCGTAACATTGCGTCATCAACTTATTTTCTAGAACCTGACACTTTGCAAATTACGTTTATCTGTGTCAAAACCGTACTTCCACCGTCAACTACGTCAGCGGACTTCAATTGCATATAAACTGCAATGTGTGATGAGACGACAAGCAGTCTGTTATACTGGCCAGGTGCTGTAGTTGTTTTTCATATGTTTTATCTATACCAAGTTCTAATAAATTATTTTTAAACTATGTGCTGGTCATGACTGTCTTCCACACACCCACTGCCTTTCTTTAACCTGCTAAGTGACATATCCTGACAGTTATTAATAAGTTTTATCATGCTTTATACAACTGCCAACAACAAAGACTTAATGGCTTTAAAAAGATTTTTTGAAATTCTTGAAACATTTATTTAAATTAAATAGTCAAACTTATTTTCCATAAACTCTTTCTTCTTCCTCAAGTGCTATGGCCTGTTACAGGCTAAGGCTACCTCTCCCAACTTTCTCCACCTGACCCAATCTGGCACAACAGCTTTCCATCGGTTGACCCCTAACTAGGGATGTAATGGATATTGATTTTGCCGGATATCGGATATCCAAAGCTCCTTTGGTTGCCGGATATGGATATCTGGCTGTATATCCGGCACTAAACATGTATTGTGTTATAATAGTTATTGTGTTTTTTCATTTTTTTAATATAATGACATCAGAACAATAAATTGCAAACATGTTCACACATCATTAAAGTATTTTTAAAAAATTGACTTTTTTAATCAAATACTCTGATACTGCATGAAAACATGTTTTGTATATTGATTTACATATTTTAGTGTCAAGCAAACTTCTGACATTCGTCTGTGAAACTAATTTATTATCTTCTGACCATACCCCTAAAAAACTAATAATATCCCCATGCAAAAACCCTTAACGGGCTGAAAGTGTGTGAAGAAGCATTTTACTTTATAGTTGTATGAATTTTAAATATGGGTCTTAAAAATATCAAATTTTGAGTGATGCCCTGCTGTGACTTTATAAAATTTGTTTAATCCATTACAGTTACTTTTGTTTTATTTTCTAAAGAAAATTTATGCATTCAAGCAATGCTTTTAATTATCAAATACACTGTCAAATATATTACACTTTCACTGAGTTTATATTATGTATTCAAATGAATTTATTTTAATAATTTATCTTTTGCGTCACGCTATACAAAAGGGCTAGCAAAATTTTCATATACATTTCACTTAGTTTAGATACTATGACACTAAGTAAATATTTGTGTAAATTTTACTTTTCTTCATTGTATCTAGCATCTGTAGCATTTTCCCACTGTGTCTGACCAATTAATATTGATATTTGATAAATATTTCCTTAATAAAATCTAGGATTATGGCCGTTATCTACATGAGGGATCTAGGCTGGGGGTAGGGTTCAATTCCTTGGGAGGACTTTCTAAGAGGTCCTAACTCTGATTTATGCAAAGTTTCAAAGAAAACTACAGAGAACTCCAAACTGCTAGGTGGATGGACAGAACCTGGTTCTGAACCAGGCACCTTAAATCTCCCAGTTCAGAGAGCAAATGCTCTTGGCCACTGGTGGGACAATATTTGCTTAAAGGCGGATTGTAAGTGAATACTTCTTGCAGGGTAGACAATGAAATTGTATAATAAAAGTTTTGAATTGTACATGGAACATTTTCAGCATTCGATGCTGCTTATTGATCTAACTAGTTGTTGAGATTTTCTGCAGAGCACGGAGAATCAGTTTTAGCATTTGAAAAATTCATGCACACTGCCCTGCCTTTTAATCCATGTGGTGGCACATAGATGTTTCAAGTGTTGCACTTGTGATTTTGCAATTTGCAAATTTGCTTTTCAAGTTCAATTTGGAGTTTTAATGTTTTGAAAGAAACATGCTTCCTTAATCAAAATTTCCCTAAAATCCTCTCCTGTGGTTGCACGCCTGCCCTCATTTATCACAGTTAATCCATTCCAAACTCTACTCCAATAAGTGAATTACTGCAAAGTAATATTTTTACTTATAAATTGAAGATTTTCATAGTTAGGACATATACAACCTGTTTACCAACAAAATATGCTTTTTTAATGCTATCAGTGTTTTATAATACAAAGGGCATTCCATAAAAACAGAGCAAAATCCTAAAAAATCAAGAAATATATTTACAGCAAAAAATACATCTTTCTTTTTCAAAATACCTTCCGTCAGATGATATGCACCGGTCCCATCATTCAACCCACTTTTCAAAACAAGTAGAGAAGCCCTTTTCTGGAAGTTGCTTCAAAGAACCCTCCACTGCTGAAATAACTTCAGAATCTGTGTTAAATTTTCGGCCAAGGAGCTTCTTCTTCAACGTCTGAAACAGCCAGAAATCGCATGGTGCGAGATCTGGACTGTAAGGGCAATGTGGCATGATTTTAATATTGCATTTACTAAGATATTGCTGAACAGAAGTAGCGACATGCGGGCGAGCATTATCGTGATGTAATGTCCATCATCTCCATTTCTGTAGGGCAAATAAAACAGTTCTTTAAACATGCACAGAACTAGGAAAATGAAATTGTCTGCTTCGTTTAGAATTTTGTATAAACGTACAGTTAACAGTTTGAAAAAATTGCCTGCATGTCTATTTTTTAGTTTCGCAGTGTTGCCACTACGTAAAAAAATAACTCTCAGTTTTTATGGAATGCCCATTGTACATATTAAATATTGCAAATATCAAAGTATTATTGCACATTCACTTATGCACATACATTTGTTACAGACAACGACTAACCTACGAAGATATCAAAATTTGTTCAATGGTGAAGATAGATTGTGCTGCACTGGGAAGAGAAGCAAGCTTACTACTTTTCTGAAGCATGATTTTAGTAAGAGAGTTCTAAGTTGTATAAAATATCTACTTTGTGTATCATCAAAGTTAACTGTCTTAAAAGCTTTATTTATTATTAAATTTTCTGAAAAACTGTTCATTTAAATTGATAAAAAAATCTATTTCAGACTTTTAGAAAATAAACAGAAACAAAAAGTAGTGTAGATTATCAAAATCAATCACCAAAAAATCAGAAATTAAGGGGGGGGGGAAAGGAACCATGCCGTTGAATATAGAATTCTTGTACAATTTGAAATTCCGTAATAGAGTGTACTAGTAGAATTCAAAGTGTGATATTGCAAGGGACAACTGTATATACTTGTGTGTGTATGTGTATATGCTTAATGAAATGGATGGAAGTCTACGGTCAATTGACATAGACCGTAATGTATTAGAATGTTTTGAGGTTTCTTGTAAAGGAACTGTAAATGCTAGACTGACTATTTTCACTGGAGAGTATTGTTATGTAGTCTTATATATCAATAGTAACAATATATATCAATTTTGTTTTGTTCTAAATACAATAATGGCTCTAAAATAGGCTTGAAAAAATAGTGACTGTTCATAGAAAGTAATGTATTGGCATTCTGTTTGGTGCTCCAGTCAACTGCTGATTTATTCAGTATGAAAGACTCAGCCAACATTGCCCTGCTTGAGGATCAAACCACCGACCGATTGGAATTATTGGAACCACTGTTGCATGCCAATGCAATGCATGTACCTCTTTACCATTAGACTTGTTTTACTATGTATTTTTAAATTTTTAGTGTAACACTTTAATTTTCTAATAATTATAGAAAATACTAATAATTATAGTGTAACACTGTGCACAAGATTAGTCTTCAAAGTTTGCTTAGAAACATATGCATATTTACATAGTATTACAAATTCCTAAAATGTTAGAGGTCAGTGCTGCCGTCGAAGAACGCTAATTTTACACCACCGCATACAATCGCTTCAAAACTTAAAAAAAGCTGTACCTAAACTTTCAGTTGCTTATTTTTGTTTGGATACTTCTTAACGCTAGTAACTTGTAGAGATACAACTTAAATTTTATGAGTCAATGGCGTAATTTGATATCTTTAAAAACTGTTAAAACATTGCATTATACCTCAAAAGAGCATTATAGGTTTGAAATGGTTCATGAGAAGGTTATGGAGGAAAAAAAAAAAATGCTTTAAAGCAAATAATGTATCATTTGTATATTGATAACTAAATGTATTGTTAATGTGCATATAAACAACATAAACCTACCCAATTTTCGTAAAATCTATTGTTTCAGTTTTGCACCAGAAATATTTTTTTAAAATGTACCTTAACGGCAAGCTCATACTCTGGAGCCTCAACAGTGGCCGAGCGCATAGCGCTGTGAGCTGGGAGAAGGAAGGGGCCTAGTTCAAAACCAGGTCGCTTCCGCCGACTTAATCGTTCCTAGTTTTCCGTGGTTTCCTTCGAAACTTAGCGTAGATACGGGTTAGGACCCCTTAGAAAGACTCCTACGGAAGGGCACTCCTCTAAAGATTTGTTCAAGCTCAAAGCCCGAGCCCGCAAAAGTGAAATTATTTAAGCTCGAGCCCGAAATTTCAGCTAATAGATAAATAAAAGACAATTACTTCATTGATAGAATATCATAAAGTTTGCCGTTTGTGCAAATTAAAGACAACTATAATCAAGCCCGCCCGAGCCAGAACACAATAGTGATCTCTACACCCCACCCCTCGGCCGAGAGCCCAAGTGCAGCTAATTGGCCGTAATCGCACAACATCATACTCAAGACTTTTATTTTTTTGTTTCCAATGGCCGGCCACTGCCTTGGAAGGCTTTGGCCACAACGGGCTGGAATTGTTGCCCACTTTATTATGGGGGTCACCTACTAAGTGGACCAACGTCGCCCTCTACACGCTTAAACCCAAAGAGCAAAAAAAAAATGCATTGCGGACCGATCCGTTTCCATGGAAATCTACCGAGAAGGTTTCGAAGAGAGTTTTTGAAAGATTCCGCGAAAGTGCTCTTTAAGTACTCGTTTTTCTGAGAACTCCTCTCCTCGCTTTCTCTTTTTTCCGAGAATTTCCATCCTCGCTTATTGTTATATTCTGCTCCGCTCTTGTGATCGAAAACGGTTCCTAAAGGAGACACTCACTTTTGAAAACTGGCTCAAAAATCGCTCCGACTGATTGAATTTTGCTCGTTTGGTTTAAGCGTGTATGAAGGGATGGACAAACGGCAACCCCGCCCAGTCGGGGATCGAACTTTGACCGCCGGCAGTTGAACCCGAAACCGTAGTACGGTGCTTTATCCACCATACAATCCGGTCGGCTCATACTCATGACTAGTTTTCATAATAACTCTAGTCTTCATTCTAGTCTTAAACGATCTCATTTTAGCTCCAATTTATACATATATGTGTGTGTCTGTACGCATATGCCCATTTTCATTATGCTCTTTTTCAAAAATATTCTCACGCTGCGGCGCGGCACCGCCACCGGGTTTCTGAGGTCTTTATGCCGCCGCCGCAGATTTCCGCACGGCGCAGACCTCTATAAAATGTACACATAAGTTTCTTTTACTATGTTAAGTATAGGTTAAAATTGTTCATGCTGCGTGCTAAACCTCTCTGAATTTTTTAAATTTCATTATATAAAATGACTTTTTTGTTCTCATTATGAAGGAAGAGTTGTGGAAATAATTTCAAAATGTGAATTAAAGATTTTGCATTTTTTTAAATCAAATTTTTTGTTTTACTGTACATAATTCTTTCTTTAATGTGGCAAAGTTATTAAATGAAACTGTATTTTGTCTGTTTCAATATTCATTTGTGAATGGAATTTTCGTAATTTTTAATCTTGTGCCTCAGTATATTTGTTTTAAAAAACTTGATAAATAATATGGATAATACACTTTACTTTAATAATAGCTTTCTCAGTTTTTTCACCTTAGAAGTCTCCTAGTCTTATTAAATTTCTTTATAGGAGTGAATATTCAGTTCTCACCCCACATTGACTGCAGAATATTTCAGATTATTTCTACTAAATGTGTATTATTTGCCAAGAAAAAAAAATGTCATTCATAAATAAAAATACAGTGAAAAAATTTAACACAAAACTGAGGGGACCAAAATATTTTTTCCTGTTAAAAGATTTGTAATAAATTGCATAGTATACTGTTGGAACTGCTGGACAGCTGTATCATTTTCTGATAATCAAATTTTCATGTGAAGCATTTCATGTTAGAGATATTTCACTGTATGCACAAAAGTATTTTTATCCAGCCCCCCCCCTCCCATTCTGCCATTGGATAAAACTCATTTTCAGTATACTAATAAAAATTTGATTTTGAAGCATGAGAATTACTTAATTTAATGCATTAAAAAAGTTTTTCTTGCAATGGTTTGCATTTAAAAAAGTTTTTCTTGCAATGGTTTTTCTTGCAAAAGTTTTCTTGCTCTTAAATTTGTTTTTAAAAAAATTTATCACACTTTAATTCATACTATTACCAATAACAAAGACTTAATAGATTTTAAAAGATATTCTGGAATTTTTGAAACACTTGTCTGTATAAAATGGTCAAACTTATTTTCCATGAACTGTTTACATGGTGAATAATCTTTTGTTTGTTTGTTTATTAGTTTGTTAAGGCAACGCTGCATGAGAGTTATCTGTCGTAGAGTTGGATGCCTGGGCTGGAGGACTTTTAACGTGTATTCATGTTAGAGAAAACCACCCAAAACTCCAGACCGTTCGATAAACAATATTGATTTTTTTTATGTTACCAAAAAAGTCTTTAAATAGAAAAAAAAGTTCCAGCATATTGATCCAATTCAAATGAATTTATTTATTTTTATCATTATTCATTTTAAAAATTCACTGAATAAAATGATATGTATAAAATTCTCTCCCAAATTTTTTCGAATAATGATGCATTTACATTACTGTTTTTGTACCTTTGTATTGTTATATTCAATATTTCATAATAAAAATCTTTTATATGCTCCTTTTAGTGCTGTCAAATGCTATAAAAATCATAGAGTGTGAAAAATATTTATAATTTTGATATAATTTTTGGAATTTATAATTTTTGTATAAACTCTATTCATGTGTTAATTTTTTTTTTGCTATTAAATATAACTTCCAGAATCCTTTATATGTTAATCTTTTAGAATTTCCAAACATAAAAAATGAATTGCAATACTTTTATTTTAAACTTGTAAATACATTAAAGATATTGAATAACTTGTTTTCAATCAAAAGTTGTCAAAAAAGACTTTCAGCAATTATCTAAATTTAAAGTTATTTAACTCTAGGATGCTTCCCATTTGTCACTTGGACAAAATGCATATCAAATGACACTGATATTCATTAAGATTGCTTTCAAAATAAATAACTATACTTACTTGCTTACTTGAAGATGAAAATGAAGGAAATCATGTCATTCTCTTTCTCTCTGCAGGCAGTATAATTTATCCTAATTACCATCATCCTGGGCTATTTTGGACTACTTTTTCATGTTTTCACAATTATTTCTGTTATTACAAAATACTATATATACATTTTCAAGGTACAGATTGAGTTTTAACCAATTAACATGGTATAAAGAAAACTGTAGTGTTTAAAAAACATCCTTTAATTTTTTAATTGATTTACTAATTTTAAAGTTGCGGACCAAAGTAGCCTCTGTTCAGAGCGGTTCGGCTTGATTTCATACAAATTTAATAGATATCATATGTTTAATTATTGTTACCAATAGCTTAAGATCTGCTATGTATCGACAATGCAAATTATCTAAAAAATGTTCTTATATATTGAAACACAATAAACCAATTCTAGTTATGAAAAACTCTTGCTCAAATACTTAATGTTCTTTGTCCTTAGGGACAGCTAAGGTTCAAGGAATCAAGCTCTGGTAACAGGTTACTAAAGATTATGTTATGACATTTTTTAAATCATTCCTCAGATCGCCTCACAGGGGAAAGTTTGGAGGATAAAAATCTTATATGTAAACAAATGTTTACCAAAACTCTGTTGTTGCCAATAACAGAAAATTAAATTTACACTCAAACTATTGAATTAACCTAAAACAGGATACAAAGTATTTTTCAAGGCTAAAAACTATTATTTATTTCTGGGCATTATTTGTTCAGTACAAAATTTCATAACTTTTGTTCATGTTGGAACATATTAACCACAGTTGAAGGTTGTGTTTAAAATCAATTTTTACAGCACATTAAAAAATGAATGTGTCATTATGTTTTAGAAAGGATAGCATTCTAGAGTTAATATTTTTTCTGTAAAGTTTACATGCATTTTTTATATTTATGCAGTCATCATATTGAAGAATATATTCAATATCTTATGAAAAAGGCTGCTCTGAAAAAAAAAAAAAAAAAGAATTTTAAGATTTAAATGCATTTTTTTCTAATTTGACTTTTCTAATAATTTTATGTTCTTTCGTGTAGGAAAATCCTTGTCATAAAGAAGATTTCTTTGCGTATTTTTGAATATTGTCTTTCTCCAAGCTTTAGAAATGAATATTTGTTTTGAAAAAATGTGCAGATGGCAAAACATCAGGTAAATTCGAGCATTAGTGTCTAATGGTATTATATAAATATTTGATGAAATATGTAGTGTTTTTCATATTACAACTTTTTCTTTCTTAATTTGAATTGCCATATTAATAATCAGTGAGAAATTAGGTGTAAATGAAAAATTATATGTATTAGCTTTATGAAAAATATCACAAAAAGTTCAATAAAACTAGAGTGCAGGCAAAAAGAAAAATAAAATGTTCAATTTCAAAGGGCAGTAATGATGTTGACAGTTAAATTTTGCTCTAAAAAAAGTATACAGTGAAATTTACGTATAGTGGTACTGAAAAAAGCTACAAAAATACTGTTATTGCCTTTTTATTGTTGTAGAGAGATCGAGTTTTTCCACATTATTATCAAAATAAAGGTGAAATAGATTTACTGTGCACAATAACACTTAATCCTCAATGGGTTTGTCTTGTACAGTGTTACCTCCTTTAACGGATGCTCCCGAATAATGGACGTTATTGTGAGTCCCAGTCCCTTTAAATAGGACATTCCATGTTATCCACTCTGAATAGCGGACAGTTATTTTAAATGTACAATTTTTTTAAGAAAAAATTTCGACAAAAATTCAAACAGATCGTGTTTGTAGTATTACAAATAACTTTACCTTTTCCCTTTCTGATCTCCAAAGAGATTCATAGGACTTTTCAATGCTTTTCATCTTCAAAATGGGATTCACCTCTTATTTATTTTCCTTTCTTTCTTGGAATCGAGAGGGTGAATACGAGTATTCCTTTCAGGCAGTTGACCACGTGACATTGGATGATTCGATTGGCACCCTGGCGGCTCTGAGACTTCATATGATAAAAAGGATTTCTATTTGCTTGGCGAAAAGAGCTGTCGCCAATCAAGCAGTACCGGTTGGGGGCTCTTTTTTTTCGCTGCAGTTGTTTTCTAAATGTCAATTTCTGGTAAAGCTATCCTATAATCGTGTTGCTTAAATTTAGTGCGAATTAAATGGCGTCAAAAAGGAAGAGATTAACACAGAAAGAAAAAATTGATGTTCTTGAAGTTGCTGAAAGAGAAAAGCTGAGTGTGCATTGTCTTGTTGAACATTTTTAAAGTTGGAAAAACTCAGATAAGTGAACTTTTGAAGGACAAAGACAAAATTAGGAAAATGTGCATGGTGAATTGAAATGAGAATTTGAAGAATTTGAAGCTTCGTAAAACTGAAATAAGTGAAATCGACAAAGGGATGATAAAAGGATTCCGCTCTGCTCGTACAAAGAACATTCCTATAGGCGGTGTTTTGCTTCAAGAAAAAGACAGAGAAGTTGGCCGAACTTTAGGATTGGGCACCTTTAAGGCATCAAATGCATGGCTAGAAAAATTCCGAACACGCCTTAACATTTCTTTCATAGCTGTTTGTGGTGAAGAGAAATCCATAGACCCAAATCATGTGACAGTTTGGATTGAAAAAGTAAAATCACAGTCAGTGTGCTAAGGATATAATGCCAAAAACATGTTCAATGCTGACGAGACTGGTCTCTTTTATTGCATCCTTCCGGACAAAATGTTGTTTCAAGGGAGAGAAATGTAGTGGCGGCAAAATTTCAAAAGAACGTTTCACCATTCTGTTGTGTTGCAACATGCTGGGAGAATTTGAAACTCCACTTGTCATCGGAAAAGCTAGAAAACCAAGATGTTTTAAAAACATTGACGTACAAAAACTTAATGTTTCCTGGAATTCTAACAAGAAAACATGGATGACGACTGAAATAATGAGTGATTGGTTAATAGACTTGGACAAAAGAATGAAGAGGTAAGCAAGAAAAATGCTTCTCTTCCTGGATAATGCTACTTCTCATCCCGAAGATTTAAAATTAGAAAGCGTAAAGTTAGTCTTTTTATTACGTAACACCACTTCTATGTTACAGCCTCTTGATCAGGGTATTATCTGAAGCTTTAAAGTGGGGTACAGAAAACTTCTTCTCAGACGTGCTCTTTCACAGATTTCTTCTTGTAAATCTAGTGGAGATTTAGCGAGATCCGTATCCATTTTGGATGCAGGTTCATGGATCAAGTCAGCTCATAAAAAGGTGGAACCTGGTAGCGCATCCTAAAATGTTTTTAAAAGGCAGGAATCGCAAGTCCGAGCTATGTAGTACTTGATTGTGCAACAGATGAAAATGAAAAAGAGCTTGATTAACTACTGACACATATGGATTCAAATGTCAGTGTTGATTACGTTTGTGGATTGAGGAAGAGGATTTGGATGTTACAAATTTCATCACTCAAAACACAACTGAACAGTTTTCTCTTTCCAGCGATGATGGTATTGATTTCCTGTTGAATGAAGACGAAGTTTATAAAATTAAGACTTTTTGGAAGCACTGAGATACAGTGAAGAACTCAAAAACTTTTTTCTGTGCAAAGGGGACTCTGAGGGCCTTGCGAAAGTAAAACATATATTCATATGGAGAAACATGTTTACAATGCAAAAAAGAAATATCAAACGTTGTTAACTGATTACTTTCGTTTATTAAATTAATTTTCTATTTAATTAAAATTATCAATATTTTAAGTAAGATAAACATAATTGTTCATATTGTCATAGCGAAATGATAATTGAATAATTTTAATTAAAATTGTACATACTTTTTTATTAAATGACATGCTATAAGCTAAAAAATGAAAAAAATGTAGTCCTCCAGAATACTTGACACCTCCCAATAATGGTTGAAACTTCTGATGCCCTGACTGTCCGTTATTCGGAGGTACCACTGTATATTGATTTAGAAGTCAGGTGAGGAATTTATAGAAGTGGAGAACAGTGCATTACATATTTTTAATGTATTAATTATCTAATTTTTTGATTTGGGGTTTGCAGGGATGTTAATTCTGCGCCGAGCTGCTCCGAAACGCAAATCTTGCGCCGAACTGCGCTTTTAGCCGATTTTTGCGCCGAATGCGTCATTTTGACTCTTTGTTAATTTTTTGCCACGCTTGCAAACTTTGCTTTTCTTATCTGCATTTATTGTAAGTGTTGACTCTAGATTGATTTTGCAGGGCGCAGCGCCCGGCGGCCCTTTTATAGTCTTTTTAGCGCCCGGCGGCCCTGTTTCTCATCTTTATACGCCCTCCTGCTTGCGGCCCTTTCACGAAAACCGTCTATAAAATCGGATCTTTCCCACAAATGCCTTTTTCAAATACTCTATTCTTTCAGATCGAAATACTGTTACTGCCTTTTTCATTGCATTTGCGCGAGCCGAGTAACCCGAAAACGGGCCTCTCTAGTATGTTTTGTTTTTGCTGACTCAATGAGAAGCCCGATCAGCCCGGCAGAACTACCTGGGCATTTCACTTAGGAGTTGGGGGAAGAAAATACGGTTGTAAAAATCAAAATTTTCTTAAGTTATCTAAAAATTTGCTATTCCATCTGTCAATCCTCAAATATCGGTAGGTATGTTTGATAAATAAGTAGTTGCTAATTATTAAGTTGATAAGTAGTTGCAAACAATCATTATTCCAGAGTTCGTCTTTAAAAATCTTTACTTGGTAATCATTCAATAATTATTGCAAACAAAAGAATTTAAATAAAATTCTGATTTATATTATTAAATTTTATACATCCCGCACTGCAGAAATTTTATTATTTTTATTACATGCTAAACACATCTATCCTAATCCACTTACACTGACAGTCCTTTTCTGTTTAAAAGTTTGTACCAATATAGGTGAAATATCATATATGAATGTGATCCAGTAATTGTGGTCCAGTAGTGATAGTGTGATAAAATTGAGGAACAAAAATTAACAGTCCCTCTGCCTTCCCCTACTGCCTAACAAATCATGTCTGGCTAAAAATTTCTGAAACCTTCTTCAATAAATGTACTATTTTTATAAATAATAAACATCTACATCACGTAATTTTGAGGAAAAAAAATTAAGCAGAAAATTCAAAATTACTTAGATTAAAACTTTTTTAAATCAAAAACATCTAGTTATGTACAGATTTAATTCACATATTTATGTCATGTTTAAAGCAAAATATTATCAACAAATCATTTTTCCTATTTCACTTACACTTACTTCTACAGGATATTTTCTCCAAAAGAAGGGGGGGAGGGGGAAAAACTAAAGACAAACTGGAAAAAATCTAACTATACATTGTAAGTCAGAACACATATTACAACTCTACATGTTAAATTTTCGGGGATCAGATAGTTTCAAACCAGTTTCTAGATATGTTATCTACCTGTACATTCTCGTGGAACCCCAAAGTGCCCTTTTTGAGAACAGGGTGCCCTTTTTGAAATTTTCCCCCAGGCGGACCTTTTTTCTAGAGTCAACACAGTGAGAAATCTTCAATTTTATGCTCCAAAATCATGTTAATTCTGATCCCAAATCTTAGTTTTCCTCGTGGAAGCAAAATTTTTGTGCTCCCAAGGTGCTCCCAAATGGAATTTTTCTGCTCCCAAATGGAATTTTTCTGCTCCCAAATGGAATTTTTCTGCTCCCAAATAGAATTTTTCTGCTCCCAAATGGAATTTTTCTGCTCCCGAGGTGCTCCCAAATGAAATTTTTTCTGCTCCCGGGGTCAGGGATGAAAATCTTCCGCTTTTTGGCGGATTTCCGCTTTTTTTTTTTTTTTCTCGGCAGACCTCCGCTTTTCGAAAATGTTTTAAAATCTTTCCGCTTTTTCCAAAAAAAAAAAAATTGATTACGAACCTAAAGCAAAAGATGTCCTAAATCGACGACGTACTTAGCGGGACAAACATAGCAGAGTAATTTTGGTTGAGGTAAAAGGTGGGTGGGGGGGGGGGTGCGAACAGGAAACCAATACTAGCCGAAATTTGGATTTGTTTAGCGGCCTCTCCACAGAAATTAATTCACGAGATAGCTATCTTTCGCCGCCAGCAAGAGGACGATAATGCGCGCCTGGGATGTACGTTTTCACTGCATCTCGCACCGTACCTAGCCGCCTAGCCTACAGTCAGCTTGAGTGCAATGTATACTGATTTCCTCAGTTCGTAAATTCAAAACTTAGTTCAGAGGGGCAAATACTTATTTTAGATTCACGAAGTTTCGAAAGGCATATGCTACATAATTATGTACTTGGCGAACTACTAAACAACAATAATTCTCTATCAAGACCTTTCGGCACTGGAAAACCGTTGTCGGTGAGCTATTGTTGCTGGCGACGTGTTTTTATTGCTTGATGAATCTATATATATATTTTTTTTTCCATGGTCACATACCAGCTTAACTGACACTTCTATTGTGGATTACTGAGAAAAAGGCAGATGTTAACGAATATATCAGAAAAATGTGGAGTGAAAACGAAATGTTTGTGGCTATTTTCGGATCCAAAAATTTTCTTGGTTTTGGAAAAATCGTCGACGGAACTAGAACTTCTAGACATTTTATGAATGCAAAACTGGGATTTTTGTTTAAATAAAGCAAACTGACGGTCTGCACGACAAATAAAACTTGTTATAAACTTATATAAAAGTGCAGCTTTTAGTAATGGTATTTAAAATATAAGTCTTATATTCTTTTAGGTCTTAAACATGCAAAGGAAGTAAAATAATTTATGGTAGTTTAAATATACGGTACTCGGCGTGCGAATTGACGGGGGGGGGGATGCCAGGGATTGTCCCCGGCTGACGAATGTAATATCCCTGTCTAGAAAAATATAAAATGATCCCTGCCAGGGATACTATTTATCCCCTGCTGAAGAAATGTTAAACTGGCAATTGAAGATTTGGGATTTAAGTCAAGAAGTCAAAATGATGGTAGTATGTTATCGTTTTTCGTCCCTTTTCTAAGCTCAAAACCTTCAAGAGTGGCTTCCAATACAGGTACAGTAACAGATGTATCTGTGACTCCATAGAACAAACAATTTATGTCTTGTTTTAATATAGGTCAGTTCCCAGACGTGTCGGCGAATGCATTTTCATGTAATATCATGTGAGTGAAGCATTTACACCTTCCCTCCTTTTTCTTTTCAAGTGTCCCCCCCTGGAGAATGTTTTCTTTCTAATGTCCCCGCTGGGGAAAATGATCAGTTCGCACCCTACTTACGTATTATCCCGGCGGTCCGCCAAGACGAGCGATTTTTTGCCCAGATAAATGTTGGGCACATGAAATTATTAATGGTTTTGAATTCGTTTGGCAACTCATTTGACGAAAAAATAGTTTGACGGGAATGACCGCCGGGATAATAAGTAAGTACTTATACTTAACATACCTATACGTAAATATACTTAATTCTTAAATAAATAAATAATCATTAGTAATAATTAAACAGAATAGTGTATTAGTTCCAATAAATAAATATTTCGATATTTATAGCTATTAAAACGTACACATCTTTATTTTCTGCTGAATAAAAGAATAATGCTTTTTTAAAAATGTGAGTTATTGTTCAGAAATCCAAAAGAAAACGAAAAATTTCCGAGTTTTGGTTATTTCAAGGGCGGATTAAATGGGGGGGGGGGAGTAAAAAGAAATTAATGTAAAAGATCCTATTTTACTTCCATAAAATGGATGTATTTGTCAATCTTCTAACTAACCCCCCCCCCCCCCCCCGACAAACTTTCAATAATCCGCCACTGGGTTATTTTTTGCATTTTCTTTTTTAAACAGTTACTCGGATTTTACTTAAAAATATGTACCGTAACTTCGTGAAAAGTTAACTAATGGTAAGACCACGGACGGATTAAAGGGGTTGGTGGGGAGCGATTACTCCTCCGCTAGAGAAAAAAAAAAAAAAATTCTATTTTACTTCCATAAAATAGACAAATTTCAACTAGCCGCCCATAAAATTGCATTAATCCGTCTCTGGGCAAGGCGTATCGCCCTCTTAAATAAATTAAAAGATTACTTTTACTAATCATTTATGAAAATGTACATAACCAAAGAAAAAAAAAAGAAAAGAAAAAATCATTACTAATTATTATGGGTAAAACCTCATAATACTTAATTTTAAACAACATTCAATTGATACTCTCTGTGGGTTAAAAGTAACGAAATATAAAATTAAAAAATGCTCTTTATTAAAAATTCGAGCGCGCAAAAAAAAAAAAAAGAAAGAAAAGAAAAGAATTTGAGGCGACACAAGTCTGGTTTTAACGTCTCAGCAGAATTCGCTCTCGCTTAAATAGCCAGCTTCCCGAGTGAAGACAAAACAATAACAAGCTTCTCGATGACTAGGCGCGGCGTCGGCTCACGGTACCTCGGTTTGTGAAGGTTCGCTTTCCCCCGTATTACATAAATTATTTTTTTTTTTTAAAGCACATTCAAAATTTGGTTCTTCTGTATATCGGACTGAAATATTTCTAAAGTGGTTTCACGAAGTTTGTCCGCACCTGTAACTACGTCGATGTTTTAAACGACATAATGGGGGAAAAATTTTAAATGCTCCCTGCATGTCGACGTGCCGTCACTTGAAGTGCACCTATGTGCTGTATTTTCTACGGAAATAAATTTGTTAGTATCGGCTTCATTGGATCTTGCGCGCTAACTAACGATCAAAAAGCAAGATCAATACACTAATTTTTTTTGAATAAGAAACAAGGGCGGATTAAAGGGGGGGGGCGACCGCACCCCCCGAGAAAAAAGAAATTAATGTAAAAGATCCTAGTTTAGTTCCATAAAATGGAGGTTATTCTATTGTTAAATTAAAATGTAAGGCATTTTAGTAACTCAACTAGTTCAGTTAGTTTAGTAACTCAACTCAGAAAAGTATTAGTTTTCCCATAATATGTTTTTTGATTTCTATATCATTTTCCCTTCAATTTTAAAATCAGGAGAATCGATATTTCGTTTTATTCTCATGTGCAGGTTTTTCTTTGGTAATTATTTTTACAGTTAATTTTAAAAAGCATAATCTTGTGAGTTGGTATTTTGCAGCTAGATATAGGAAGGAGCAGAACATATGTCCCCTGTCATAAGTTACACTTCTGTGTGCTGATGTGCTACAAGACTGAAAAGATTCTAAAATTTTACCTGAGAAAATATTTATACATTTATTAAAGAATTATTCTTTTTCCAAGAAAACTTCACTTTTATTCTATTATTTGAATGCTTATTTTAGAAAATGCCAATGCCATATGTATACTTTTACATTCCATTTCTGATCAAAAATTAAAAAAAAAAGAAAAAAAAAAAGGTAGGTCTTAAAATAATTATTTTTTTTCCAGAATATTTTTTTTTATATCTAAAGAATAGTCTGAAATTTGGATGTGAGACTTATGATTTGTTTTGATCTTGGATGTAGAAGTTGTTTAGTACACCATGTAATTTAGCAGTGGTTGAATTTAAGCTCACACAGTATTTCCCTGTTCCATAGTTTTGCATTATCAACCTTGTTATGTATGCCTGAAAATACGTGCACGTAAATTTTTCAATTTTTGCCACAAAATACGTCCACGTGTATTTCCTCTTTTTTGCTCTTCAGCTGTTTTCATGCCTGCGGGGTGCTCCCAAATCGAATGTTGGAGTTAACATCCCTGGGTTTGCTATATTGTAAACTACAAACCCCTTGTGCACCTTCATGGTTGGATAAATCAAAAATTTTTACTATTAATATACATATAAGTATGCAAAAAAGATACATCTACAAACTTTAATGTGTTATAACATTACTCCCCCCCCCCCCGTGTTAAAAAATAGACATTTTTCTTTAAATACCAATGTTTTGTGCTGTGCCATCATAGATAAAAGGCTAGATCATCAAAAACAAATTTCAAGAAATGATGCTATATGATTGCAAAAATTTTGCTATTTTTTTTACTCCCATGCTGCAGTCCTTCATTATCACATATTCTGAACCATAGGTAGTGTTTTTGAAAAAAAGGCATATTGGGTTATACGTACTATAAAAGATTTTGCAAGCATTAAAATTGTTATTGACAGGCGCATGTAAAAAGTAAGAATTCTATGACTATAGACAGTTTTAAAATATACCGAATTAATGGGAATTCTGTCTGTACCAAGGAAATATTATTATAGCAGGTTTATCATCATAGACAATAGTGTCATATGCAGGTGTTTCACTGAAGTATGTTTTCATAGAAAAGCGACTGTGGATAATGATCATGCTATCATTTCGAAATGCTGAGAGCTTTGTGGCATATTCAGGGTTGAGTCTCTCTAAAGAGGACTTGATAAAAAGCTCATAAGACTGACATATCAGATGCAGAATTTTAATTTTTAAGAGGTCGTAGCTGATTTTTTTAACCAGCCCCCCCCCCTGGTGAAGTAGATCACATATTAAATATTAATTAACATTTAATTTGTGTTTCTTTAATGTAATCTATCCAAAATCACAAGAATTCTAAAGTACATTTCTGTCTGTATATTCATATTTTCTCGTTTGCATTATTCCTAATTGTTTATTTTTCTCATCAGACCTTTGGAGCTCTTCTAGGCTAAAAATAGATTATATTACGCTCATTTGCAATAGGAACAGCTTATTGCTTACGCCCCTTTTGGTATAGTGTTGGTGTTTGTTATTTTTTGTTGCCCAGCCTCTTCTTTAAAATCATTTGTTCTCAGTTTCATTACTTTAATTTTATTGGATTGAATTTTAGGGTTGCCCTGGAATTGGCATTATTAATGTCAGCCAAGTTTTTGTTCTCGCCAATGAGTAATTCAGTATTGGTGGGGTTCTTAAATGATTCCATCTTTATCAACTGATCTTGTAACACGCTATATGTACCTGGCCGCTAGCCACCATTTCTTATTAGTAGTTAATTAATAATTTCTTTTGTTTAAATAAAAGCTTTTAATGCCATATTTTGCTTCATCTATTGCTCCGTGAATGGATTTATTGTAATGCATTTGTATTTAGCCACCTGTATGATTACAGAAGTAGTTTAATTGTAAAAATTTACTGCAGCAGCTCCATATAACATATGGTGTTGTATACCATGAGGAATTTTTAAATATTTCACTGGTGGCTGGTTGGCTAGGCTGGTGTGGAATGTTCAGGTTACTATCGCTTTTTCTTGTGTCCCTGTATTTTCTGGTGCAATAGCAAGTAAACTCCCCTTTTGCCAGGCTGAATTTCACATCTTCAGGCCATCCTGGAAACTTTGAGCATGCTTACTGTTTTTCGTCTAGCTATCATACATGCAAGAGACCGATTTTTTGATGAAGTCTTTTATTGAAAGATTTTTCTTCATGGAGTGAGAGAATGTGCCTATATTCCACCGACATAATGCTGACATATATTGCAGACTCCAACTCGACATGGGGATTTTCTTCTCAATGCTACGCTACAGATGTAGAAGTGTTGGACTACCGATATCCCCGTGTATGTGTTATGTTCTGAGCTCTGCTGTGATATATTATTTTTTTCATCGCCTATCTGCCGTCACTGTGAGAACTCAGCAGTTGGTGTTTTTATTGTACAATTTTCAGCATTTGCTTTTATTTATAGAAGGAAATATTTCAGCAGTGTTGTGTTAGTGACACTTATTTTTGCATAAAAGATTTTTTTTTTGTTGTGTGTGTTTGTATCTCAGCTTTCAGCCTTGTGTAGACTAAAATTTTTACCTCGTCTATAATGAGAACATGCCAGCAGTGTTCTTTTGCAGTGCGACTTATCCTGAAAACTGTGTGCTGTTTGCATCATCAGTGAATATTGTGCCTTGTTCGTAAGAAATGATATTAAGTTAAGGGTTTCACTAAAATAAATAAATGAGGAAATTAAGAACCATTAACTTTTCCACTATCCTGTCCTACAAGTAGGTCGTTTGATTTTTTTTAAGTAATAACTTTTTGGGATGAAGCGATGTTCACGTTTTTATGCAATGATTAACTATAATTCATTTTATATTTTTATGACTGTATTATATTTAATTTTTGAATATTCTGTGGTATGTGTACCAGTAGTTACATTCATATTTGCTTTTGAAGTGGAATTATATTTAATGCACATGTACTATACACACATTATTTGTTTGGATGTTTGTTTAAGTAGCTTTTCTTTATTCCTTTTGTATTTTGATAACCATGACAAAGCCTCCAATTACATTTTTCTTTCTTTCCAAAATCTTGCATTAATTGAAAGTCCATGGCAATGCCTTTCTGAGGTACACTCTTTTTTACACAAACTTACACACTGCATTTTTGCATATTTAAGTTCATGGCACAGCATACATGTTCCTTCAGTTTTTTTTTTTATCTCACTATATGCATTTTTTATTTTGCTAAATTTTTACACAATTTTTCATTGAACGTACTGTAATTTACAGTCACCATGTTGATTGATTTTTTACACATTCTTTGTCTTCAGCATTTTTAAAAGACCACTTTATATTTTTGTGTTTCACTCCAATGTTTTTGACCTTTTATAATACAAGTTTTACATGTTTACCATAAGCTGTACAATTAACACATTTTTACATTTTTTAGATATACTGTTTTATTGTTTTTTTCCTGTCATTGATATGCCTCTATTTAATACATGCATTCTTTGGAAGAGTATAGTGGTATTCATTTGATTCCTTTTTTTTTCTCCTTTTCAGAAATACGCACTATAACAGATTGTTAGTTGTACTTCAATAAGGATTCATATTTGAATAGTCACTGATCTTTAAAGTTTGTATTTGTCCACAATTACACTATTTTTTTCACATTTACTTGCATTTTTCATGTTTTTTTTATTTATTTACATTGCTTACACTTGCTTATAATTAGCCTTTCACACTTGTATATTTATCACACTTTTGTTGTCTTGTTATATGTTACACACACACACATATTCACACTGATGTACTGCTCATTTTGAGTTCATTGTGTTTGTCCTTTCTCAATTTGTTACACACTCAAACTAAATTTTTGAAAATGTCTTATATTTTTCTCAAACATCTTCACTGTGATGTACTGTAGTGCATTTCAAAAATTTTTGAACACATTGTATTTGTTTTGTCACTCTTTTGCTCACACACACAAGCATAACATCTTATTTTGAAATCTTTTTTTTCTTTCTACAATATGAAATACTTAATCTCTTCTGCATATTTTCTAAATTAATATAGCATTAATTTGTCATGTACTCCATGTGTTATAAATACCTACATTGGTTGAAATATATTTTCAGAGTACTTAGTTAACTGATTATTTGAATTATGTTTATTATTAATGATTTTTGTGAGCTGTTGTTTCTTCTTTTATTTTCTTAATAAATGTATTGAACAGATTAACACTCATTACATTTAATAAGTGAAATTTTTAGGGTATATTGTGTTGTTTTGTAATTGCATTTTTCGTGAATTTTTATTTTTATTTTTTGTTTTATTCTTTTGAAAATTTGCAAAATGTAAATGGTGACATTTGTAAAACTTAAGGTCTTGCAATATTTCATTGCTTGAATATCACGTAGTGATGAATTTAATTAATTGTTTTCTATGAGTATAGGTACTTTGAATTTTCAACAGAGGTTCTTTGAATTTTCTTTTAAACTGCAATTTAATATCATATTTACAATTTATTTAAATTTCATTCCAAGTTTAAACCTACATTTCAGAACTTTCAAAATTAATTATTCTCATGTTTTTTAACTTAATTTTTCTCCATATAATTATTAATTTCTTCATCAGACACAGACATTGATGTATGCATTTTTAATTATTGATTGGGGTATCCCACTTGTTTGGAATGTATGCTTGAGTGTTTGATTGGTTCCTCGTTTGTAATCCGCATACTAACTTGCATGTATGTTCGTTTATGTGTACTGCCTGGCTGGTTCAGTAGCGATCACTTGTATATTTGGAAGTCATGTTGTGTCTGTTTATACATCGTTTTTAATTAATGATTTTAAGCTTAATACTTAATAAATGATGACTTTTAAAGTAAATAATTACACATCTCATAAAATAATAATTAATACTAAGTCAATTATTTTAATTTATTATCTCTAACTTGAAAATTTAAAATAAATTAATAAATATGTAAATAAACATGAGTTTAATGTCCAAATACCTCTTTCACCTTTTTCTGAAGTCATTTTCATAGACATTTTTGTTATTATACTTTACATAGATTGATATTAAATTTCTTTAAAATATTTTCACTGTCATTGTGTGCAAATATAATTTTTGAATAAGTTTATTTTTCTTGTGTTATACATATTTATATCAAGATGGGACTATTTAAAACATTGTTACTAGACTGATAGTACAGTACTGTATGAAAAATGACCATCAAACAATTTCTTTTAATATAACATCATTATAAATATCTTATATATAGTATTGTATTTTTTCAAAGGAGTAATATTTTTCATGTATACATGCTAATTTTTTAAAGGCCTTATTGTTATAACTATTGAACAGCACTGCTTTATCATGATCATGTATTTTGTTATATAAATATATATATATATATAACTCAGCTGTTCAAGGCTCGTCAGGGGGAGACCCCCCTGAACCTCCCTAATTTTTAGTTTCATTATTGCCATATTAAAACCATATTAATTGAAGCCATATTAAAACCATATTAATTGAATATGTCATTTTATCTCTCATATTTCATGTATTTCGCCTGGTAACCCTATGCTGAAAATTTTATGATTGTAACCTATTTAGAAAAACACATGGGATGCATATTCTACAGCTTATGAAATATTGTAACAATAGATTAAAGCTGTTGTGCACTAATAGTATTTAAATATATGTAAAATTAAGTTGCATTTTTGGGACACATTTTTCGGACAATTTTCAGTAAAGGGAGTGAGAGATAAAATGACATAATCATTAATATATAGAGAGTATTCAGTCTACAGAAATTTTTAGAAGTATATATGTGTTTTAGATCACATATTAAATATTAATTATCACTTAATTTGTGCTGCTTTAATGTAATCTATCCAAAAACAAGAATTCTAAAGTACATTTCTGTTCTCATTTTTCTGTCACTTCGGCTTTTAATCTTTATATTTGCTTTTTCCCCTATGCATTATTCTTAATTTTTTATTTTCTCATCAGACCTTTGTAGCTGTTTTGGGATAAAAATAGATTGCATTACATCTGTTTGCAATAGTAACGGCGTATTGCTTACGCTGCTTTTGGCATAGTATTGGCATTTGTTATTTTTTGTTGCCCAGCCTCTTCTTTAAAATCATTTGTTCTCGGTTTCATTACTTTAATTTTATTGGATTGAATTTTAGGGTGGCTCTGGAATTGGCATTATTAATGTCAGTTAAGTTTTTGTTCTCACCAATGAGTAATTCATGTTGGTGTGGTTTTTAAGTGATTCAATCTTTATTCAACTAATCTTGTAACACGTAATATGTACCTGGCCGCCAGCCACCATTTCTTACCAATAGTTAATTAATAATTTCTTTTGTTTAATTAATAATTTCTTTTTTAAAAGCCTTTAATGTCAAATTTTCCCTCATCTATTGCTGCGTGACGGGATTTTTTGTAACGCATTTGTATTCAGCCACCTGTACGATTACAGAAGTAATTTAATTGTAAAACTTTACTGCAGCCACGCCATACCCCCCCATAAAAAACTACTGTATTTGCCACTATTTTGCACCGATGTCTAATCATTTAATCTTTTCAGACATGTGGCAAATGAAAGTGAATTTTTAGAGGCAGGTTCAGATAACTTTTTACTTTTCAAGTCTGCTCAAGTACTTCTCAATCTTTTTACTTCAAGTTTTTCCTGGTTTTCAGCCAAAATTTTAAACATTCCCTGACTTTTTCTGTTAAAGTAAAAATTCCTTACTATTCAAGGTTTTCCATTTTTTCTTGACCGCTGGCAACTCTGAATACTCCAAAAAACCACCCAACATTCAGAACTAATTGCATTATCATTTCCACACCCACATTACCATGAAAGCAAGCAATAGCTTTTTGCGGCACAATTTTACTGTTAATAGTATTACTGCCAAATTAAAATGTCAACTATTTATTGCCAGCAATGTATAATATTTATTAAACTCTATTAACTCCTTCAAGCTATTGATAGAGCCTGGGAGCCTTCGAGATATTGATAGAACCATTCAAAAACAAATAAAGGAAATTTTTTAAAATTAAGCGTTTTACTATGTAAATTCAGTGACACAACAGCACACATTAGGATCAAGCCTGTGATGTGACTGACTTCCTTGAAGCAATGAAAGACTCAGTCAACCTTGCCCAGCCTGAATATTGCATCCCAGACCTGTTGCATGGCAGTGTAATGCAGATACCTCTTTGACACTGGACTTATTTTATTGTGTACTCTTTAATTCATAGTGCACCACTATAATCTGTAATGAGATTTCTATGCTCAAGATTTTTCTCGAATCTTCTTCGAAAACAAATGCATATTTGAATATTAAAAATTTGTACACTGTATGCATAACAATTTCTTGTACTACATTATAGTATAGGTTTACCATACATAATACAGTTTGAGAAGAAATATTCAAATAGTGTTTGATTCGGATATAACTTTGTTTCATTAAATCCAGGAAAGAATTTCACTTCAAGCCTGAAATTTTTACAATTTAAACAAAACAGTAGTCCTGAAATCTTTTATGAGCAAAAACTTCATGAACGATATGAGGTGTACTGTACTTAAATGACAGCCTTATTAGATTTTCTTTATTAGAAATTCTCCAGTCTCACAAAGCTTTTTCACAGAAGTAGTTAATTAGTACTAACCTGATATTTATGGCTGAATGCTTTCAAATTATTTGTTCCAGATGTACATTATTTTTGTATGAAAGAATGTGTTTGTCATCAATAAGTAAAGTTATCTTTAAAAAATTCTTAGAAACATTTTCATTAAAATAATTTTTCTTCTCAATAAGAAGACTCGTTTTGTGTGGTATAGTAAAAATTTAACTTTAAACTGTGCAAATTCCTTAAATTACTATGTTAAATACTGTTCATTGATTAACAGGTGCAAAAATTTGAAAATTTGTGTTATTTAAAACTTTTGGTAGATTTTTCATGCATACAACTGATAATGAAATTTAATTGTTTTAAAAATGAAACATCTAGGAACATTGAATCATCCATGCTTACAAAATCGAAACTAATTGTCTTTAAACTTTTTATGGAGTGTAATTAATTTTTAAATATAACAAAACATTTCTTTTGGAATAGGAGAAATTTTACATCATATTTCTTTCATTCTAATAAACTTATAAAATGAATAGTGATAAAAATAAATAAGTGCACTGTGTTAAATGATATTTTTGAAATACATTCCAAAATTTACCCCATAAAAATGTTTTTGTCAGACTGCATTCTGATGTTTAAATGTTCAGAATATAAAACTTTTATATTCTTATTTTAGTCCTGTCGAATTCTTTAGGTATTCCAGAAATGCATAACAATAATGATGTATTTGATATTACGTTTTCGAATTTTTAAGTGTATTTTGAAAAAAATAATGTAATTTTGGTGCATAAATACAAATAAATGAATTTATGCCATGCTTTTCAAAATTTTTAGAATGTCTCTTTACAAGCTCTACTGTACACAGTAATAAACAACAAACCTGTATCAGTTGCAAAACTTTAAGAAAAAAAAAATCTTAAAATTCGAAAATTTGGCAGGATGTGTCACTGAAAATTTTTGCTGTGTGATTCCATGTTGAAGAATTTTTTTTTTTAGAAAGTTTCTTGAAGACACCATTAATTCATTTATTATGGTGGGTAGAATAGCTTAGAAAGAATTATTCCGAATTTTTTTTAGCCCCTGGCTTAATTAGTTCATTTTCCTTTGTGTATATAGTCCACGAGGGAGATTTCATTTCTTCAAACCACACCCTTGATTTAATGTTTAAAATTCTTAATTTTGTTGTTTAAATATATTTGTCAAATTCATTCATCTTTCCCAATTGTCATAGATAAGAAATGATTTATGGCATTTTAATTTATAACTATCTCTAAATACACTAAAAGATAATGGACTTAATTTCTTGTTTTATATTCAACATTGTCAAATACGCTTTTAGCAATATTAATGTCATTTATATGAATTATTTAATCACTTTTCCTTTTAATAGTTTGTACATTATTTTCTTCTTCAGTGGTAATAAAATTGACCATTACATTCAATATCTCATAAAAATGAGCTGCTCTAAAAAAATGAGCAGGGATTTAAATATTCTTTTTTTACTTTTACTTTTTAAATAGTTTTAAAGAAATACCTTTCCCATAACAAAGATTAAATTATTAATTTTAAAATATATTCTGCTTCATGCTTTAGAAATGAATGCTGTTTTTGTATAACATCAAGTAATTTGCATTTAATTGTTCCTAATAATTTTATACAAGTATTTGCTATAATTATGTTTTTCTTATTCAGTCTCTTTCTGAATTCAAATTATCACTACATCCATATTAATGGTAACTGAAATATAAACAAATGAATGCATTCTGTATTAGCACAGTGAAAAATATTACAAGAAATTATATCAAACTATATTATTTATTAAATTCTCTCTGTGATAACCTTTCACTGCATGATTTTTTCTTTTCTCTTAAAAAAAAAAAAAAAAAAAAAAAAAAAAAAACTTGCATTTTAAGCAGCCTTGAATTTAGGGGAAAAAAAAATAAAGGTATTACTACATGAAACTGACTTTTATGGTATGTACCACATATGTCACAAAGCACAGAATGTTTAAATTTTAAATCTCAGAGGAACTAAGATATGAGATAAAGATTACCAAAGAAAAAATGAAAGCATTCATGAAAAATGTTAAATTAATCGCAATTTTATTTTAGATGTGTCTGAAAAAACATATTTCTGACAGATTCAATTATATACGAATAGCAATTATTTTTATGGTATTTTAAAGAACTAATATTTTAATCTCAAATTAGGAACCAAACACTATTATAAGAATTAGCATAAGGAATACTTCAGAATAATTTCGTTTGAAAAATTTTTATATTCAAGTCAATTTCAGTGAAATTTGAAGAAACAGCCCCAATTGTGGTTGATAGATAAGAGAACTCTACATTGAAAACAATTCATGAAAGGTTTGAGATCACATTTTGGAAGTTTGCACCACTATCTGCTTTCTGTATAAGTTGGCCAGTGGCATACTTAATTTAGTTTTACTTCTTTAAATGGTATTTGTGAGTGGATCATTTAAGTTTTGTTGTCTGAATTACCACTTCTACTTCAGATATGCCTTGATGCCCTCTTTACACTTAATTTATAATTCGTTTTACACTGACAGACTACAATCTCTTCTCGGAATTTAGCCAATGGGATATCACACGCTTTCAAATTTTTATGCAGAATTCATGAGTTTTCAAACTTATCCAGTAATTGACAGAAAATTATAAAATAACATTTCTTATACCTCATTTTATTTTTATGCAGTCCTAAGTGGCTATGTAATTAGTCTATGCCACTCATATGTTCATTTTAGTGTTTTTCTATGAAATGGCAGCTTTTCTGATTCTATCCTTGTATTTCTTCATCTGCCAAACCTTTTCATACCATATAAAAGTAAAATATATTTTAACCCTTCTTCTGTTTGTTCCAGATCAGGCATACTCAAGAAAACTTTATTTTGAACCATTGTATAGAGTTATAAAAATATTGTAAAGTATCTCAAATAAAAGAAGATGTAATATTTAACTTTCTAACTGCAAACAATTACTTCTGTTTTAGTGAACACGAAGTAAAACAGCAGGCACAGTACAGCCATCAAGTTAATAATAAAACATACCAGACTGTTATCTTATTAGAGATGCGTCCCAAAACTTCAGTCCCCTAAATTAAAAAATAGGTAAAAAACTAGAAGAGTTTTATTGATATGTGTCAGATATGGCACAGGATGCATTGAAGTATTAAACAACTCTAAATGATATGTATAAAAACTGCAATCAGGTTTATTATTACTTAAATTAAATATGCATTAATATACTTTGTAATGAGATTTCTTTGCTTATGAATTTTTTTCAAATTTTCTTTAGGCATGTCTGAATCAGTTTATCTCAAGCTCCCAGAACAAACTGGTCCAAGTAAGCTTGGCCCTCATTTTATAAACATACTAGAGGTATGAAAGGCTAAGTAAACCTTGTGCAGACTGCAGCTTGGGCCTTCATTTCTATTCTCTCCAGTCAAGCTTGGTCCTCAATTTATAAACCATTAAAGGGATGAAAGGCTTAATCAACCTTACCTAGCTGAAGAATCAAACCTCAGACCTGTGGCATATTAGTGCAATCTGTTACTTGTGTGACATTGGACTTTCTTATGTTTTCCTAAATTAATGATGCATCCTCATAATTTGTGATGAGATTTCTGTGCTTAAGATTTTCAAAGCTTTTTTAGTTACATATGCATATTTACATACTTAAAAATTCCTACAATGTACACATAACAATTTCTTTTGTGTTATATGAGTTTACTACATGTAATAAAAGTTCAGAAGAAACATCCAACAGGTTTGAGTATGTGAACATAACTTTATTGCTTTAAATACAGAAGAATTTCATTGGCATAGATCTTTTCGAGATTAGCCTAAAAAAGTGAAGAGGAATGGTGGATACATGACTTTGTTCTTGCCTTGAAGAATGAGACAACTGAGTTGTATGTCAAATCCCCTGTAAAACAGGAAGCACAATAATATTTTACATGAAAATTTAAATCTAAGTCTTCATCATTGAAACATCTATAGCAATTCCAGTTGACTTGTTGAGAAAGGCAGCAGTTTTGGTACTTCTGTCTTCTCGATAGGTTTGCTAGATGCTATTCCTGTACTCTTCAAGAAAGTAAGTTTTCGGGTACAAAATGTTTAATATTTATATTTAATAAAGATGCTGTTTATTTAATTATAATACTTGGTTTTACTTGCTTATGTTAAGTAGTAGTCAAAAATACAGGATTTATTTTACTAGTACGCTCTTTGCTTTTTCATTAATGATACATGAATTTTAAAATTTGTTTTATCAAGTGAGTAGCATTGTTATTTAAATTTGTGCTTTATAATAGCTGCAATGCAGGTAATATTTCTTTCTCACATTACATGTGATTCGTTAGATAGGACTACCTTATTTCTTTATCATAGTAATATTTTTTTTTATGCAGTAACATGTTAAAATTGTGTTTTACCTTTCAAAAACCTTATCTAAAAGGCTCTAGGTTGCACTATTTTTACAATATATATATATATATATATATTTACCTGTTTAAAGTATCTTAAATTTTATACTAATTGTCAGAAATGTTGGACAAATGACCACCAAAATGGTTCTTAATTTAAAAAGAGTCAGGTAAACTGTTTATAACTTTCTTATCTGGTGGTCATTTATAAGTTTTAGAGGCAACTTTATTACATAAAAAATTAAAACCGATGGATTCAAATAAGAAAAAGTATTAAAGTACTAATTTATGTATTTTTACAAATACGTACCAGCTAACATGATTTATTTGACTAACATTCAGCTTCTCATCTCAGGCACTCTTTTGTATCTCTTGAATGCACAAGGGTGGATTAAAGGGGGGTGCAGAGGGGGCGACCCCCTCCCCCAAAGAAAAAAGAAATTAATGTAAAAAATCCTATTTTACTTCCATAAAATGGATGTATATGTCAGTCTTCTGACTAACCACCTCCACAAACAAACTGCCCCCCCCCCTTGCATTAATCCACCACTGTGAATGAAGTCATAATCAAAAGCCTTCATTTTTTAAAGTGGTAGAAATTCAGTCACTCTTTGAATTGGTGGCCATAAGTGTACAGCTGGCTACATTAGCATGCAAATTTTGTCTTTTGGAAATATCGATCCTTTATTGTTTTTAATTTATAGTTAGAGTGGTTCACTCTATTTTAATGCTGTATTGATATTTACAAATATCTCAATGATTGGCTCTTAAAAAAAGTATTAGTAGATTTTAAGTGAAAATTTTCATTCTTCTGTCAATGATTTCTATATCATTTCCAAAATTCACACAATTTTATGCAAAAATTGAAGGATTCTATTTGATTTTGACTGATGCAGTTTTTTGGAAGGGAACTTGTTTGTGAATCCAGTATAGAATGTTTAACTTTACACACAAATGTGTTTTTTTAAGGAGGCAAAATCAAATAGATTATTTTTTAAAAATGAAATTACCATCTATATTTGGATTATACATTTTAGCTGTGTGATGAGACTCACTTAGTTACTGCTATTTAAAATTTCTGTAATGGGAAAGCCTCTCTTGAATTATGAGAGCTACTTGCAGGAAGTAGGTTTCCTATGAATGTAAGTTTAATTAGTTGGCCAGATATTCATGGTATCTGGAATTATTTTCCTTTAAAAAAAGGTCCCAATTTACAATAGGTTTGCTTAAGAGAAGTTTTACTTTTCGTTTAATTGTATTTTCTTTTGCTTCTGGGAGTTCCTTAAGTCTTAATGCTGTAAGTTTAGTGAGTAATTAGTCGAAGAATAAATATTATAACCTTTTAAATAATTCATAATGAGTGCTTTATGTTCCTAATAAAATAATTAATGATACATAAAAATATATCCAAGCAAAGACCTGCTAAATCTTAGTACAATTTTAAAGGAATTTTTTTAATTCATATTTGTGATAATTGCACAAGGAAAATTTAACGCTTTTTTAGTAACTTTTGTTTTCCTAGCTTATTTATTTATTAATTTTTTAATTAAAAATTTAAGATGGATTTTATATTTGGAAAAACCTAATCATGAAAGTCATGCATCAAATTGTCTCTTGTATATTTTTTATTTCAATATTGTCTTTCATTAAAAAATTCAGTAAAGTTCCATAACTATTAAGTGAAGTTCAGTAAAGATTTTTTTTTTTAAAGCCCAAAACATGGTTCATATTTTTCAGAGTTAAACAGTTATGCTTGGCGATAATTAGTGTGCACTGATAAGGTAATAAAACTAGTATGTGATCACATTGATGATTGAATAGTAGGAAATAACAATTTAATCATTAAAATGCATAGTATATTATGAATAGAAAAGGGAATTAGTATTGAATGAAATAATTCCATATGTAGCACTACTTTAATGCATCCATTCCAATAATATACAACATAATGGAGCTTTTGAAAATGATTTCATACATTTTTCATTCCTACTACTAAAATTTGAATTCCAATGTATACAGTTAACCAGTGGAGAGAGTTATTTGATTATCAGTTCTTCCTATTCTTATTTAAAGAAAGTGAATAAAATTGACTTGCCATGGCAGTGTAGTATAACAATTTTGAGGAGTATGAACATGAGTCAAATGCCTTTTAGAAATCTTCCATAAATGTACATTCATCACCTAGATCTATATTCCTCAAAACAAATATTAGTTTCGCAAACAATAATTCTTGAAATTTATTCACATTTATCTCTACATGGAACAATTTAATGAACACTATGTTGTATAAAGAATTTTAGAATGAATGCTTGTTGATACAATAACCATGAAAGCATAAGCGTAACTTACTAATGTCAAAGAGGGCAATTGGCACCTCTAAAATTCAAGAAAATTCAGATATCCCCTATTTGAAAATAGTGTTTTCTACGATTGTAAAAATTTTATCCCCCCAATGTTACATGCCAATTTACACCAATGCACAAAAGTTTTTTATTTATTAATAAATGTTCAGGTAAAGTTATTTTTGTTGAATTTTTACTATGATTTTTCCTGAAGCATAACTTCTTCAGTATTGTTAAAATGAAACTGCTATCTAGATTTCTTTTTATTTTCATTTATCTTGAATACTGTTTTATACCCAACAATTAATTAATGCAAATATGATATAGGTGTTATGAATATATATACATATATATATATATATAATATCAGCTGGGATTTGCAAGATTAAAAATGTTTTTCATGTATTTATATTTTCAATATATATTTAAAAGCTGGGAAGTTTTACTTCACATATGAATGTTGTAAATTCCAATTTATTTTGTAATCATAAATTCATTTTTGGCAGCCGTTTGCAAACTGCAACTAAATAATTATTCTTAATCTCAACTTCATTGCCTAAGATTGACACATTAGCTATACTGAATGCTTTAAACTTATAAAAAAAAAAAAAAAAAAAAAAAAAAAAAAAAAAAATCAGCCTAGGGAGTCCCCCTGAGCGTGGATGTTGACTCTTCCCCAAAATTTAGAACATCATCAGATCTGGGAGCCCGGATTCGCATGTCTCTCCTATCTATCCAGCAGAAGGACAAAGGGCCCCACACATTCAGCGTGCACGTTCGTTCACCCGCTAGAAGGTGGATTTTGATCATCCATGAATCGAACCTAAATCCTTTAACCCAGAGTTCTACACTTCCAGTCGGCCTACCACGGCCATGAATATTTTATTAAAATTATGCTTAACTTAATTTTATTCACTAAATTTTTCTAAAATATAGTAAATAAAATATTCGTAATTCTGTACCAAAAAAAAAAAAAAAAAAGCATTTTTAAGGTTCTTATCGTCTATATAAATAGTTACATAAAATACTGACTAAATTACCTCTAATTTACTTAATTTATCAATTTATATAATTGTAACAACTGCTTAAATGTAAATAGTATGTCTCTTTCCGATTAGCTAACGCTTGGCGACTTCCTACTACTGGCGCCACGCAAGGGTGATTTCTACCATCACTTGGCAAGCCTCAGCGTTCAGTAGACCAGAAAACTGGTCTGATATTGTGATCCGGGATTAATCGTAATGGGAGCCGTCAGTTTAAAACGAATAGAATACGCAAATTGATGCGGTTCATTTGAAAATAATTCAGTAGCGGATCGGGTATATTGCTGAATGGATTGCCCGTTGGTGTTTCGCTTGAGCACAGTCTAGTTGTGTTATGTTTTATCAAGTACTTTTATTTTTTGTAAAGCAGCTGTATAGTTGTTTTTTTATACAAACATATTCGTAGACTACGAAACTTTCAGAATTAATAGTACGGAAAAAAGTGAAATTTTGTTAGGTTTTTGGTCAGGGGCGGATCCAGAAATTACTCAAGGAGGGGGCGATTTTATACCTGAAACGGGGGGGGGGTAGAATGCGCAAAATCATTTTATAATTAATTAGTATAATCAATTATACCAATTAATGTAATTAATTATATTATTGATAAAATCTATATAAGAGCTATGATTAAAAAGGACAGGACGCCATATACCCCTTTGAAAAAGGCTACTTAATTTTCATTATACTTTCATATTATATTTTAACAGATTTTTAGACTTCGCCCAGGAGGGGGCGATCGCCCCCACCGTCCTCCCCTTGGATTCGCGCCTGGTTTTTGGTTATAAAAAAAAAAGAGAGAGAGAGAAAGAAAGGGGGACTCTTTGAAACTGATCTGAAATCCTAAGAATGTATATTATTTATTGTAAATGAAAAGGTAGTGCTCAGTATACAAATGGCTAGGGGAGACTATATTAATTACTGTATATTTGAATGGATTACGCAAATTGTGACTACACGGTGAAACAGTGGCGTAGCCAGGACTTTATTTCGGGTGGGGGGGTATCAAATTTAAAGCTGAAGTTCAACTGTAAGTTAATTATCAAATTGTAAGATAAGTAAAGGGTCCCGTTTAGGGGGGGGGGCTGAAGCCCCCCCCTCTGCCTACGCACCTGCGGTGAAACGTCCTTCTTAATACCAGGTTTAACATGTTCACTCTCTTACATTGCAAAGATACAGCAAGAAATTTGAAGATAAAAAGGGTGGGGGCAATGACTTTCAATTTGCGGCAATAACAGAGGGCCTAATAAAATAAAAGGTTATTTGGCTGAAACAGTTACCGTTTATGCACGGCTAGTTTGATATATATTTATTATTAAAAATTTGAATGGATTACGCCATTTGGGATTACACGTTGTAGACCGACACAAATTTTTACTTTCTTCGCATATCGGAATTGCCTGTTTTTGTTTAGTAAAATAGCTGTACAGTTAGTTTTTATAAAAAGATAGGTATGAGCAAAATTTTTATAGACTTCTATTGCATACTTATAGATATATATAAAATTGATTTAAGTTTTCCTTCAAAAATAATAATCAATCGAAATAAAATATACAATCTTAAAAAAAAAATATTTCTTTCGTTGCTTTATAATATTTTCCTCCGAAAATCCGCCAATTACAACCCAAACTTACATCTGTAAACCTGTATATCTACCGGTGCGATTTTCCATGCTTTTGTGGGAACGGAGCTTAGCGACTATGCCCCTGCGGGACACTATTTGTTTAGTAGTACTAACCTTTTTAGAAAGCTGATGATTTCAATTTTAACGAATAGAAAACAAATGTAAGATATTCATTGTATGGGTAAAGTCACTGAAAGAGTTAAACATTAATCAAATCTTTTAGCACATTACTTTGGAAAGAGATCCTGCTTCCAAAACACATTTTTGCTGAGGTTTTGTTTAGAATGAATATTTTGGTAAAAATTACGGATCGCTTAACGTTTAGTACTGCCTGATCTGGTTTGTTCAAGCGTTATCTACTTGTAGTGTTTAGCTAATATG
Organism: Cheiracanthium punctorium; assembly: GCA_038373885.1. Classification (NCBI taxonomy): domain Eukaryota; kingdom Metazoa; phylum Arthropoda; class Arachnida; order Araneae; family Cheiracanthiidae; genus Cheiracanthium; species Cheiracanthium punctorium. The sequence continues at coordinate 91,147 of JAWZYV010012557.1, read as the reverse complement.
AGATGAAAAAGTATACTTCTTCATTTTTTCATGCACACGTACTTTCTACAACTAAAGATTGAATCGTTCGAATTACGTCGATCACCAATATCTAAAGAAAAGTTCATCTTTTTGCCCTCATTAGTGTCAAGACATGACGCCAGGGATTCTCTTTCCATGTCGATCGTTGCTTCCCGACGTGTCTTTGAATACTTCCGCTGTGGCTCACGCTGTGCCACAGCGGTTCGTCTAAAGATCTATGGCGGAAGCGAAGTTAGTTGTTAAATATATAGGGACGTTTATCCTTTTTACTGTGTTATCTGGTAAGTAATAGATGGTACTCCGAATCTATTATTTTCATTCAAATTTGTTCGCCCTTTTCTTTCTCACGTCCCCCCCCCCCTTCTCCAGCTAAACAACTGGTCCTTGTACTATAAAACATATTAATTAAACTTTTTTTTTTCCCTAATGGCCGGCCTCTGCCTTGAAGGCTTTGTCCTCAACAATCCGCAATTTTTGATCTCTTTACTATGGGCGCACCTAGTAGGTGGACGAACGTCGTTCCTTATGAAGGGACAGACACAATGACAACCACGCCCAGTCGCGGATCGAACTCCGACTGCCGGGAGTTGAACCCGAAACCGTAGTACGGTGATTTACACACCATGCAATCCGGTAGGCTATTAATTAAATTCTAATGGCATATTAAAGTACATTTAAGGAATTAATAGTTGTGTAAATAGTAAAATTATTTTGTATTATTTTCTTGAGTGAGTTTTTGTAGTGCATAAAGCACAAGGAGTATTTAAGTAGCTAGCATTTGTATAACAGTAGGTTTTGTATTACTTGTGTAAATGTGTCACTCTATAAAAGCGTTGCTAAATGTGTTTCATTTTTTTAAAGGGCATACTTTACAATATACTCAGATATACATATTTTTTTTTATAAAGGGGGTAGGACTTTTTTTTTCAACATACTTTTTAAAATAAAATACTTAAAAACGTTTTGAATGATACATGATTTGGTAAATAATTTTCAGATATGATTTTTACATTTGAGGTATGTACTCTCATATAGGAGAGCAAGGGGATCGCCCCCCCTCCCCCGCTTTACCCGTCGGTATGGTGTACATTTCTATAGCATACTGAGAATTTTTGTATCACGCGTGTTCAAAAATCTCCGGCATTTCCGTACATTTTCTTCCTTTTTTCGCGCAAATCCCACTTGTTAAAAAATCTCCTGCGTTTCTATACATTTTTCTCCTTGCACCTCTTTCCGCACGGCTTCTAAATACTTCCAGCATATTGTTTGAAATAAATAATTATTAAATTGGCAAATTGTAAGGGATAGAAACTGAAATGTAACGTTATAACTTTAAATTATTTCAAACTACGCGACTAAAAAAAAAGCCAGTGTATAAATTCGTAAAAATAGAAATCTAGTAAAACCATTCCTGAAAATCATCCACGTTTCCGCGGAATTCCGCACTTTTACTGGAGTACCGCCTGTTCAAATATCTCCGGCGTTTCCGTACATTTTCTTAATTGTCTCCGCGCTTCTTCGCGAATTCCACGTGTTCGAAATTCCATGAAAAGTTTATGAATATATTTTCTTATTTATATAATTTTATCATCAAAGCTCCCCTCCCTCCCCCCCCCAGAAAAAACAATAGTTAATTTCTCTGCAATCTGCTTGTGAATAGTTATAATAAATACATATATAAAAAGAGTTAACTTATCTTTCAATTTTATTCTAGATGCTATTTATATTTATTTGTATTTTGCGGTATGCATATATTCATAATGTCATAATGTGATATACCTTGTTAATTTAAACAGTTTTTGTAGCATAACACCATCACTGCATTCGCAGACATTTATAATATATCCATAGAACTTAAGATAAAATATTTAAATGGTTGTAAAATTTGTAAATATTTTAGTGAGTATGTACAACTATTTCTATGTTTGCAAAAACATTACTTTCTTCAAATAAAAATTTACTGATTCTCTGTAATTCTTAGTATCATTATTTATGATTGAGCGGTCAATCATATTCATGATTTATGCAACGAAGCTTTTTTGCAGAAGAAATTATCTTCTTTCTTGATCAATAATATCGATCATATTCATAATCATATTCATGATTGAGCGGTCTTTTGGTCAAAACCCAACGGTTTTTACACCAAAAAATCCCACCTCGAAGGGTGGGACTCGAGAAGGAAATCGGACTTGACCACATTATACAGAGAGAAGATGCGCGTTAAATCTGCAAGGCTGTGACTCCTTTTTGCAAGGAACTAGCAATTCTGTTCCATTTTTTCGATTGCGCAGCTCTCTGGGATTCATGTTAAGATTTGTGCAAGCAAAGCCTGATAAAACAGAGGATCACAAAATTCAAGCTGCTTTAAATAAATTTATACACAAAATGTAAATACAGTCGAATCCAATTTTAGAGAAGTCCGTTACTGTGAATATCTCGCTATAGCGAAGACTGGTAATCAAATTGCAATACGGAGATACAGTATCGGCATAGCAAAATTTTGTTAGAGCGAAATGATTGCCCTGGTTCCTTGAACTTTGTTAAAACGGGATTCGAGTATAGCTGAAATTTACTTCCATTTTAATGTTCTATGCTGCTTCCTTTTTTTTTTTTTTTTTTTGGGTAAGCGGGCAAAATAAAAAAATCATGATAAGTTTTACATTTTGTAACTAAAATTTTTGGAAGATAAAAAAAAAGGATTATGTATTTTTCTCGTAATTAGACTTCCGGATTTCCAACTATAAGTACTAACTTGGTCCTACCCGGTCCACCGACCTAACCGTTTGGAGTCTCCGAAACTTCGCGTAAATGCGGGTTAGGATTCCCCAAAAAGTCTCCAACGGAGGACATTTACAAAATTTAAAGGGGCACTTTTAATTATTTTTGTTGGAAAATGTGTATTGAAAGTTAAAAAAGATTTTTTTCCTTTTTTCCGAGGGTGGGGTAAACCAATGATAGTTGTGAGTTTATCATTTTCGAGTTTTCCAAACAAGGAACCTAGCCAAAATATCCTACTCCTAAAATTTTTATTTATATTAAAGAAGTTTCTTTCTCATAATTTACCTATATTTATTTATTTTTATTTTAAAGAAAAGAAAGAAGGTCTGATTTTTCAAAATTTTATGCAACGAAGCTGTTTTGCAGAAGAAATTATCTTCTTTCTTGATCAATAATATTTTTAGATACTTTGATTAAGAAATTTAAGTGGAAGACACTGGACAAAATGAAATATCTTTCACTTTCTTAAAGTGATTTAGCTGAAAATATTAAACGGGTAAAAAAAAAAAAAAAAAAAAAAAAAAAAAAACCAACGCACTTATAAAATTTTCAAAAGTTGCAGTTTTTAGTGCGTGTACAAAAGTCACTCGTCACTGCAGGGGGTAAAGGGACATTCTCCTTGCGAATTTTACGACTTTTTAATGATCGCTCGGGATCCTGCGACAAGATTAATGTGTTAAACCACAAACCTCGCCCCCAAAATGATGGAAAGAGGACATTTCTGCCTGTGTCTATTTCAATACATTGTTTACCCTGTTCAGCGGCAAAAAGAGCAGAATCATTTTACACAGAAATTTTTCTGCATGGGAAGATTTAGAGGGGAAGGGGGGGAGGCAGACACAGTGGCCCATACACCCTGAGACGAACAAAGGTTACACTATAGGATACTGACTTGTTTTGTAAATTCAGAATTCAAGTGATTTTATATAAAAAAAAATGCAATGACAATTGTTTGTGCCTCACCATAATTTTTTTCTGAATAAGCCACTGCTTTCATGGGCTAGTAAATCATCTCTGTGCACCACCTCTCCCCACTAGATTTCCTATTTTTTTAATGCAAATGAAAAGATTCCATGACGCAATAACGGATTCAGAAAACTTTCAAAGGGGGCGCGATCAGTACGTATGACTAAGTATTTCATCAGAGATGGGTCTTTCTTTTTCCATTTTTTCAGTCAGCCAAATTTCAATGTTGAACCCATGTTTAACCTGTTCGCTCTAATTACTAGAAAGACTAAAAAGACTACATTACTAAAAAGACGCAAAAAAAAAGACTTTCTGTGACCAACTTTCCAGTACGTAGAAAGTACCCAGTGCAATGTAATTTCAATCAACTCTTGTTCTGCACAGCCCCTACCAAAATTTTAAAAACTTACTTTTCAACAACCTACACAAAAATAAACATAACATTAAATATATGTTTATTTTTATAAGTGACAATTTCTGTATTTCATTAATATTTTTTCAGAGTGAGATCAAATTCCGTCATTTTGGAGTATATGATTTATTAAGCTTTTAAGATATTTCACAGGGAGGTAGCTGTTTATGTTTCATTTTAATAAAATTTGGAAAAAGTGCTTAAAATGTTAAAAACTCCCCTTTTAATTATCCAAGGCCTCCTCCAATTCACCAAAACTTCAAATATTTATTCAACTATAAATCAGCAATTTAAATTGATTTAATTATTTATTACAAATTACTTTCTTCGACTGTACATAGGAAACAATGTAATTTTGATTAATTATTAATAATTAATCAAAATTTGTTTCCTATATCCAATCGAAAAAACACATTAAAATAGAATACCTCATATATCAAATAAAAGATTAACCAATTAAACTGAGCGCTACATTAAATACCTCAATCGAAAATTCCCTAAATGTGGTTAATTATTTCAAGTGTATGTCTTAAAAAATAATGCCATCATATACCGTACATTTTCCCCCGTAACTTATGAAAATGTGTATGGTTTTTATAATAATGGAAAAGAAAGTGTGAGGAGAAAAAAATAAAATAAAACGCTAAAATATTTTAAATGTCACGCTCACACAAAACAAAAACTTGTTACTGAATAATTTTTACATTTTAACGCACACACTATTTCGTTATTTGCATTATGTATATCAAGATTTCACCGACAAAAAAACTATTTAAATATGGTTCATCTGAATATGTATAGCTATTAACACCGATTGAAGACGATTTGCGGTTGACATATATCCTTGCGGAGCTAAAGTAATTATCTCACATAAAGCGAGGTATAGAGACACACATTTCTCCTTACTAAAGGCCCTTTCAAATATACAGAGACATGTCGCGGGACGCTAGCAGTAGGGTGCCAATAGCGGAACCAATTCTTCAATAGTGTAACCATTTCCTTTAAAAAGGTGGTGATACTCCGGTATTAACCAACAAAAGATAATTGGGGACCGTGAATAATATTGCGGTTTCGCACATCCCCCATCTATTGTTCGGTAGAGGACACCCCAAGTGTCGCAGCGTCCTAACCATGACGAATTTCCCCGTTCAAATACATTGTAACCGCGACATGTCTCTTATATTTGAAAGGGCCTTAAACCTGTTTCTCGACACATCAATCCCGAGTGCCGAACGAACCGATTCATTTCAAATGCAGCTGATTCACCAAGACTGATCTGGTTCCGAATTACAGATATTCCCCCTTCTGATATTCCTATCCAATCAGATAGGGAGGTTGCCAAATTAAACAGGGTAGGAAGGCTGTCGCCAGGTACATAACCCGCCAAGGAGTATGAGGTCGCCAAGGGGACAGTACTAAGTTTTAGAAATATACAACTGCGGACAAAAAAAAAAAAAAAAAAAAAAAAAAAACACCGCCCACTTGCTCTTTATTTGGCCGTTGTTCGTTGAACAGCAAAGTTCTATATACCATTTATTTGCAAATAACGTATACTTTAATTTACTATTAATTTAATTTGCGTAAAGGGTCGTCTCATCTTTAATTCTGCATAAACTTCGTTTTTGTTAATGGCAAAACTCTATTTTGACTTTATTAAACAAAAGAAAACCCTCAAACTACTCTAAATACAAATTTTTATTAATTTCCTACCATAATTTCAGGAGATATTGCGAATTATTTTTTGCGTGATTTTAAAAGGGACTTCCTGCAAATTGAAAAACGCTATTTATAGGTTCCGAACTTTTCGCCTTTCATTAATTTCGCCCGCGATAGTTAAGAGAAATATTCCAGATATAAAGATATATTAGTTAATATAAAGATATATTAGTTATTTACAAGGCAAATAGTGTTTCTAGTCTTAAAGTTTTCTGTATCGAGATCAGGGGTGGAAATTAGAATATTTAGTCTGTGGCCCAAATGAACCGTGACTCCAAAACTTCCTTGGTCCATATACATGATTCAAAGAAAATTTGCAAAACAACTGCTTTAGTTTTTGAATATCTTTCTACTTTTGAAACTGTTATTGAGTATTTGAAGCAGTGGCGCCGACTACGTGGGTGCTCCGGGGCTCAAGCACCCACTGAAAAAAATATGTGGGTGCGGAACACCCACAGAATATAACAATATGATTATATCATGGTTGTTTTTATTTTATTGCTATTATTATTTACAAAACAAATTCTTTTCGTCTTAGTAGTTAGGAGATATTTCAGATTCGTATACAAAATCTCATTGCAGTCATTTAAAACATCTACAATTAATTTTTTTCCCGCAGATAGATCCTTGTTTTTTTCATTGGTGAAATGTGCTTTTCACATCAATATTTTGCCTAGACAAAACTATTGAAGATAATAATACGAAATTCGGCACGTATGTGAGTTTCTTAGCGTAGGTGCTAGATTGGAAAGCATTTTTCAAAATTCGTAAATTATGGGGAATAGGGGACCAAAACATCCTTTTCACATATCCTGCGTGATCTCAAAGAAGGAAAGAGATATCCATAAAATTCTTGCTGTAAAATACAGCCCTCACGAATGTCTAAAAACTGCTTTCAGAACATTTTGAATATGATTCTTCGTGGACGGTAGACGTGAAAAAAGGAGAGGGTATCCATTTTTTTTAAAGAAAAAATTATTATTTATAAAATTATCCGTTTAAAATTTAACAAATACGGGTCTTATGCCTGGGCACAGCTTGTTTGTAAATCAGTAGTTGAGAATTTATTTCTTTGAGTTCTATGTAAGAAAACGACATCACTTTCCGAGCAACCCAATATTTTACGTTTGTAAATAAGAAATGAGTTTCTCGAATATTTTATGATAATAATATTTTATGATTTTTATATATAAGAAATCATAATGATTTATACTGCATCATTTATTTGAAAAGAGCAATTATCTGAAAGTAGCATAAGAAATTTGAATTACAGGAAGACCGCCGCAGAACATACACACACACTCACACACACAACAACTTCAGTTCTGCTTTTATTAAATTCGCTAAGGACTCTGCAAAGCGTTTTGCGAACGCCTATGAAACTCTCCTGCGGCTTCATATTTTGATCAACCTAAAGCAAGACGGTTGAAACTTGTTCATGTCGACTGAGGTCTTGGGTTTCGTCTACAATTAAGCTAAAAATACCTTAGTGATACTCTCGAAAAGCGGGTTATATAAATTAGAGGTGAATTTACATATACTAGTATGTACTAAAGAAAACTAATATTCTGAAATAGTGTCTTAGACTCAGTAAGACTTTTAAGCGATTTTTTTTTTTGTGTGTGTGCATCAAATTGTATAAAGAAAATTTTTCTAAATATAACTGATAGACCGGAAGGGCGGGGGGGGGGGTCCTATCAGTTATATTTAGAAAAATATATTGGAATTTAAAATTAAGTCTGAAATGGAATTTAAAATTAAGATGGTTACAAACAGGAGCTGATAAACATTAATAAATTGTGCCGTGGTAGAGCAGTGGTTAAGAGTTGGACCCGTACCTGGAAGGTTGCACCGATCGGCGGATTTCCACTTTTTATCCTTCTCCGTATTCAGCGGCATTTTTCAGAAAGTTCCACCGTATCTATGTTTTTTTCCTCAGCAGTAATTAAGTTTTCATTTCCAGCATCTCAATTTCATTCTTTTTCCGCCAATCTTGAAAATTAATATTTTCTTTTAGCATGTCTTATTTCGCATTTAAATATCTATTTCTGTAAGAATAAAAATTAACTTCTATTTCAAAGTTAAATTAGTTTTTTCAAAGAAACCGGTAAAGGAAAACTTTGTGGGGAAAAACCAGGTTCATTTCAACGTGATTGAATTTGGTGTAAAATAATACATATTTACGAAAGGAAGCAAAACACGAACTTAATATATTTTTTCCCTTTTTTTTTTTTTTTTTTTTTCTCCACATCTGCACTCTTTTCGAAATTGCTTTTCAGCTATGCAATATTTATTGCGGTTTCTTTAAATTACAATTTCCAATTTTTGTTTATTTGTGGAATTTCCTCTTTCTCCACTATTTTTGCTTATTCACGCATCGTTTCCTCTTTTTTTGCTATTTTATGAGTGGCATCACAGGTTAAAGTAGAAATCAACCCAAGAAAGACGAACGCGGCACACTAGTGGATTAAGATGCAGAACCCAAATAGCATTTAACGGTGTAGATAGTAAAAAAGTTTTAGTAGGCGATTTTAAGATAGATTTCGGTTCCAAAGATGTGTTTTATGGAACAAGGCAGAAAAATACGGCACACTCATGAATAATGATCCACTTTCCAACTTAATGGAATAAGGGAAGAAAATAATGAAGACGCACGGGTTATGATACGCTTTTAATACATAGAACTTTAGTGCGTATTTTGAAATCTGAAAGTGTTTCAGATTTTTTTTTTTTCCATTTCATTTACTCTGGTGTATTCCTCTCTTGTTTCTACTTTGTCGGGTTTGCGCTAATTTACCTTTGACACAAAAGAAATCTTGTAATTATTTTAAATTTATTGTTTGTTAAACATTTCAAGATTATGAATTAAAATTGCTGTCAATTAAATCCTTGTTGCCATTTCTGACTACATATGTGTGTGTGAAGCGGAGTTTTCTACAGTGACAGCAGGCAAAACGAAACGACGGAATACGCTGGACAAAGCAACACTTCGGGTGTCATTGTCTCCTATTACCCTAAAATGAAATCAACTCGTTGCAGAGAAACAAGCTCATGCTCTCATTGATTTAGCATTCTAGTAAATTTAAACGTTAAATCACTTTATATTAACTTTTTCTGCTTTTTCACCCTCCGAAAAGAATTTCAAGTATAAGCGAAATTCCTACTTTGGCTTTGCGGCTATTTAATTAGTTTAAAAAGAAAAAACACAAAAATCTATAGAAATATGAAAAAATGTAACTATGCATAATCGTATTCCTATTTTATAATAAATAAATTTAATATTCGAAAGCAATGCGGGAAGTTTGACTTTTACTTGAATACTTTTGTGGATGCACGATTGCCCCCCCCCCCTCCCGCACACACCTTGACAATTGAAGGCCGAGCGAAGGGGTACCTATTGGCACGGCTGGAAAACGACACATTCTACCACGCGGATTTCACGCGATCAAAACCGGCTTCCCCGCACGCTTCCCTTCATTGATGACCCGAACTTAAGAACACGCATTCTCCTTCTCGTCTTCAGCGACAGATTGCACCAGCACCGACCTCACCCATCTCCCGCTCGACTCTCTCTTCAAAGTCCGCAACGAGCGGCAGCGAAGTCCACAACGAGTGGAAGCGAACTCACAAAGTCCACAACGTGTGGCAACATTCCATAACGCTTGGAACATCATTCGTCAGCCTCCGACTGATTCTAGGTGGGGGGGGGGCAGTGTGGTGGCACGCGATCGCCCTCGCGCACACATCTTGGCAATCGAGGGCCGAGCGAAGAAGTAATTTACCACGGCTGGAAAACGCCACAATCTACGCAGCGGATTTCACGCGATCAAAACCGGCTTCCGCCGCACGCTTCCTTTCACTTCGTTTGAGACGGGTTTATTTTATTTAGAAGGCATTGTACAATTAAATTAAATGTATTAAATAAAAGCAATCTAAAATATAAACAATCAAAGTCCCCACCCCACTTCCTCATTGGGCCGCGATAAAACTATCAAACGTCGACCGGCCCGCGTTGATAAAAAGGTTGGGGACAACTAGGCTACAATGTGCACCAGGGGCCGATTTGGAAAATTCTTGACTATAGGCACAACTCGGGAGGAGGGCCTCCTAACACTGATGTAGGCAGAGTGAAATTTCCAAAGGTAAATTACTGCCTGGCTGTGCGCTGCTGTCGAAAGTCTGCGCTTTTTTTTTCCCCCAAAATGGCAGCTGTCAATTATCTTTCGTGATGAATTTAACAAACAAATTCAAGCTGTACATAAAATTCCTAAGAATTTACAACTTTTTTTCAACCTCTCCTTATAAGTGCCATCTAGTCACCGAGCATATTAGCAACTTGTTTAAAATATCGTTTGAAAAAATTTGAAAGGACATATAAAAATCTGCTATTAAAAAGGATAAAATTAAGAAAAATTGAATTGGGATTTTGTTTTTGTGTCCCCTAACATTCGGGGGCCCTAGACCCGGGCCTACTGGGTGTTGTGTTGTGAGATTAAGGCCAATTATCTGTACGAGGGATCTAGGCCTATGGGTGGGGTGCCCTCCTTGGGGGTCTTTTAAGGGGTCCTAACCCGTATTTACGCTAAGTTTCGGAGAAAACCACGGAAAACTCCGAACGGTCAGGTCGGCGGACGCGCGATGGGAACCGAACCCGGGACCTTCACACTTCGCCCGTCTACCACTTCCAGTGACATAACCATTGTGCCATGGTGAGGCACTGGGCCCCATTGGAAAATCTGGGCTTGGTATGCACTGTAGGGTTAAATGTTATCGGACAGCCACGTAGCCAAAAGCTTGATTATTGACATCTAGTTAGCAAAAATCTAAACGTCTGGAGGGGTTCAGCCCCCCCCCCACCCGCTGGGTATGCCCTTATATGACATATATGAGACTTGGAACCTGCTAAATAATATGTATGAGCACTGACATATTTATTTCAAATTTATTTTCAAAAAATTCAATGTCTAGTAAGGGTGTAAATATCCGTCATCATTTTACATGGCTTTAAAAGACAAGCAATCACTTTCGCCATTCGCAATGTGAAAAATGTACAAGCTTTGTTTGATTTTGCGAAACGAAAATTTTTTCTAGACGATAAAAAATAAAAGTTCTGAAAAAATAAATTTTCTAACGTATTTTTACAATGTGAACTGTAACATTTTTTGAGAAATAACCTGTGCAAGAGCCAATAAACTGTATTAATGTTGAACCATATTTACCACTAACCAATTTTGTTGTAGTAGACTTTGTATTCTTAGTTATCTTGTTGTAGTAGACTTATTGTCTGTAGTAGACTTTGTTGTACAAGACTTATTCTTAGTTATCAAGAATCACAAAAGATGTGTTTTGTTATATAATAAACCCATTCAAAATATTTCGATATTGGATATTACTAAGTATTTAAAGTCAAATTCACTATGACTCCTTGTTACTTGCAAGAACTTTAGCAAACTTATAGCATTTCACAGATATATTAATACAAAGTGTGCAATTTTTTCGTAGTACAACTTTATAAAAGTACAGGACCTCTTTATAACGTTTAAAATATCTATAAAAGTAAATAAAATATTTCTTGCTAAAAATATACAGCAATCTTTTTAAATTTGATGATTTGACTTAAGACTCAATTTCATGTAATCGGTCTAATCGACTTACGAATGTAAAATGTTCTAATCAACTTATCGATCGGTCTAATCCAAGGTACTAGTTCATAATAAAACATATCTCGTCAGGCTAGGGAATAATAGCTAAATCAATACATTTAGACAAACAAGTCACTTTTATTATTTACCGCTGTGCTTTTTTCAGATTCTTTTAAAAACCATTTCTTGAAATTATCCTTTTAAGACAACATTTGATTTGCGTATAATATATAGCAGCACTGCTGAGGATGTGAAGCAAAAATTGATTAAATGCATGTCACAGTGATAAGTTCTCTAGGAGTCCTGAGACAGAGCTCAATTTAGAAGTGTTGAGAAAACCAGTCCCACACTATTTTAAATAACCTGAACGTTTGTTCCTTTCAAAACGGTGTAATATCTTTTTTTTTTTTTTTTAAGCTATGTTCATCATAATATTGAATAAATAAGAATTCTTCCATGAGCTAGAACTCTGGAAAATTAAGCTAAGCCTCAGCAAATGACAAGCTACCTACTTTTCCAGAAAACGACCTTCTTGAAGACTCTACGTGAACAATGCTGTAATGTGCTAGAGTATTCTGTAATGATAGATATGTTTAACATATACGTTGACCATAATTGGTTCTAGTAATTGCATTACTTTTTAATCCTTCGCTTGAAAGAAACACATTTAAGATAGCAAAAATTTTAATTACATGATAAGATTTTTTTTATGTAGTATTTTATGGGAAATATTTGATTACAGAAAACATTCCGGACAGACATTTTCATGGAATTTTGTTCTTATCTTTACCTCAAATAAGAGGACAAATTTAATTTCCTTTTTTTTTTTTTTTCAATTCTTCTTTCAGAATTTTTTTTCTTTTTGCTGCATGCAGTTTTTATGAATAATTTTATTTGCCCCACAACGGTCTATTTTTTATGCATACCAGAGCCTTTAGAATAGAAACGAATCCCAACAACGTCAGACTTCCATTCCCGAAGCGGAATTGGAATGCCAGTGGACCGTAACATCTTAATGATTCTAGTTTTAAAATTAGAATGTAATTCCCAGTTTATGCAACAAACTTTATTTTGATTGCTTTTTTCCTTAAGAGATGAAACCTGACTGAAAACAATTTGCACTCTCGGAAAAAAGGAAATGAAGAAACAATTATTTTTTAAAATATGTAAAATGCACTGCTCCAAATAAAAATATAAAAGGATGAAGTGCCTCTCCGGTTTTACTACCTGCCAATCCTCCCCCCCCCCCTACCTCCAAAAAGGGGGTAGGGCTTTTAAAACCCTTTCCAGCACACACACACACACACACAAACAAAACGTGCAAACTGACTTCATTTTTTACTAGGTGTAGCTGAAGTTTTAGGGGTTTGTACAGGCCGACGGCACACCAAAATAGTTGGGGGTCAAAAGAAATGTCAATGTGTGGATAGGGCTAAAGCGGATTTTTTTGTTGTTTGTTAAATTGAGCTGTATTATTGGATTTTAACGTGGTTATTGTTTAAACGACCTTCTCTAATTATTCTTTAAATGACCTTCAGAGGTGAACTCTTGCTAGCTTGTACTCCTTTTCTTCTCTCGGTTTGTACTTTGGGTTTCCCTCCATCATTTTTCGATGGATCGTTAGTTTTGAACTTTGAAAAAAGGCAGGGCAAAGGTCCCTTTACTTTTGGAAGTGAGGGGGCAGTTGACCTCTTTTGCACTCCTGGAAGAGCCGCCTATGGGTTTGTGTGTAATGCAAATTTCTATAAAGCCTGAATTTTCGTTATCAGTAGGAGTACAAAGAATGGTATTAGCATATTGGCAATAGAATAGAAAGCAAAGTTAAAACTTTGGAATATTATTAAAAGATTACATGTTAGAGAATGTGCTGAGTAAAATTGACCCTAGAGAATTTTTTTTTTTCATCATTAAAGTTTTATTATGGTTGAATCAGCTTTTCAAGTCAAAAGGTTATTCCTAACTTGTAACTAACTTTTGTTTGATTCACTGTAGATATTTTAATATTATGACTCCAGAAAATGTTGCACAATTTTCACAAAATTTAAAAAAGTAAATGAATTTTTTTTTATAAAATCGATGAAATTTGTTTAAGTTTAGAAGTTGGCTAATGTGACTGATACACACAGAAGCCTTGAAGTGACACCCCCCCCCTTTAAAGAACAGAAAAAAATGCAATTTTTGCAAAGTTTTAAAATTTATTCAAATTTAAAAACAAATTTCGACATTTATTTTTTCAGTCGTTTCCGATCATGTTACTAAATTTCATTCTATTCTCTAAAGCCGTTTTTCAGGAATGCGAGAGCAAACATTTACACGATTTCTTAAAATCTATGAAATATTTAAAACAATTTTGGCATTTATAGTTTAAATTAACTTGCCACCTAACATCGTTCGAAATTTCATTCTATTCCATTGCCATTTCTCAGGAATGGAACAAACATTTAGTCAGTTTTCACAAAATATCATAATTAAAAAAAAAAAAAAAAAGAAAAAAAAATGAAGCACTTTGACGCCTATAGTTTGTGTGACTGCCTATGATGATGCTAAATTTTATTTCATTCGCTTCAGTGGTTTATACGTGATGGAAAAATAAATGACACATTTTGAAAAAAATTTCGCAGAAATCTCAAAACTTTTTTAAAAATTTGATGCCTGTAGTTCAAGTTGAGTGACATTCTATCATGTCAATAATTTTCATTTCGTTAGCTTCAGTCATTTTTTGCGTGACGGGAGATTTAAAAAAAAAAAAGGCGTCATGTTCAGAATGACAGAACGGCAGACAGACAGACAATTTTTGACGGTTGTACTGGATTCCCAGGCGCTTGAAACTCATAGAAATAGCAAAATTTTTGAATTCCAAGCTATGTTCAGACAAAAGTCTAATTTTATTTATATAGATACATATTTTATTTACATATTTTATAATTTTATTTATATAGATTATGTAAAAAACTTAAAACAAGCCGGACAGTTGTTCTCACACCTTTTCTTAAGTACGCTAGCAGCTCATTCGCATTTGCTGTCGTTCGTTTACATGTCATTTTCGGCATCATAGACCAATTTTATATATTTCCCCATTTTCCAGCGTAGTTTTCCATGTTTTTTTAATATTTTGTTGCTTTTTAAAGCAGCTTTAAATTTCTTTTATTTTTTAATTTTAGATCTGAAGCATAGCTGCATTAAACTACTAAAACGTCATAAAAGTCATAGAAATTAGCAATAACGTAAGTTCTTAATTTAAAAAAAAATTTGCGAAAAATTCAACCTTACATCTTATCGACAACTGTATATTTTTCAGTGAAATTTTTGTTCGGTTATCACCTTAGGCATTCATTTCCTGGTAGAGGACTCTTCACATTGTTGCAGTAACTTTTTCTTTTTTGAGTATAATAGTGCCATGAAAGATAATCAGTCTATTTTAAAGATAATAATGAACCATTTTGTTCACCTTTGAACAAATGATAATATAATAGTTCTGTTCAGGAATCATATTTTTATATTACAGTTAATAGGTTACTTAATCCTTGGAGACGTTTTTTGGAGGGGTTATAAAAAACTCTTGTATTGTGATGTTTTGATGATAAAGAGGCACGTGTGAAGAGATGTCGCGTAAAAAATACTGTGAAACATTCTGAAATGACAACTTTATAAATCGATTGTTATACCTAAAGTGACCGTACGTCCCGTTTTGAACGGGACCCGTATTTAGGTGGCTTGTCCCGTTGTCCCGAAGCACTGCTTAGGACACCGCAATGTCCCGTTTTTAGAAAGAGAGCAACCCATGGTAACGATTTGAATAAAGGCCGCTAAAAATCTAAAATCATCCAACGGCAGTGTCAACAACAACAACAAAAAAATGACCACCCTCCCTCCCCTCTCGAGACGCAAAGAAAACGCTGCGGGGGACGCACTGTTTTTGTGTTTGTTCTTCTTTTTTGTCAACTATTTCAATTTATTTAATTTTTTTTCATGTTCCTCTTTTGCTTATTCCCCCCCTTTCGATCTCCACTTTATTTTCCCTTTTCACTCCGGTTTTCTAAGAGTTTTTTTTCCTTCCGAATGACAACTTCCTCTTTTCTGTGCCTCCTTTGTTTACATTTCTCACTTTCCTGCCTTTTGTCGGGCGGTGTTTTAAAGTCGAAGAAGGGCCTATCCCTTGTAACCCCCCGAAACGTACGTCTTGCACTATTTTTCATAGTATATGTGTGTTTTAACAAAGTTTTTTTTTTTCATTTCATTTTGATATTAAAATTTACACAAGCTTTTTTTCGCACTTAACAACTAAAAGATACCCAGACCTGTAAATTCAGTCTTCCTACACTATTACCTTAATAACAGTAGATGTCCCGTTTCGAGGAAGAAAATAAATACACTATTCCCCAAAAGGTAGTAAATGTCCCGTTTTGAAGAAAAGAATAAATGGTCACGTTAGTTATACCGCACCCTAAGGACAATATTAATAACTAAAAAAGCAGTTTTCGGGAGGAAAAAAAGAAGAGAAAAACGCATAAAACGGTTCTTAACTGCTACGTGGAATTATGATTCCATTGCAAGTTGCAAATGTTATCTTTTGAAAGCTCAAGTCCCTTTAGTTAATATTTACGTGATACATTGAATATACTTCCTGAACATTGAATATAGAAAAATATACTTAAAAAATATATATATATATATATATATATATATTAAAAAAAAAAAAAAAAAAAAAAAAAAAAATTCTATGACATGGAACTGTTTTTTGTGCAGTGCATTTCTAAGGGATTGTGCATTAAAAAAATGTAGAATTTCTTTTTTTTTTCTTTTTTGACCCCGTACATAAAAAAATTTCAAATTAGAAAAATAAAATGCTGTCTTTAGAAAGTCAACTACAAAAAACGGCACACATGTAATTGCAGTATTGGCTGAGATATTCGACTTTCAAATTTGAGACTTTATTTAAGACTAAGAAGCATTTCTTAAATTGAGAAAATCTAAATTTCTAAATTTATTCAAAAAGAATTTTCCGCTTTCACATTGTTAAAAAATAATTCTTCCCATTTTCTCAGATTTACCTTTATGTGCATCCATGAAAGCAAAATGAACATACTTTGCCTGGTAGAACGAGACTTTTAAGAAGGGACTGATTTCCGGCGTGGCATTCGGGGCAAGCGCTCGGGCCCCCAACAAAAAGCCCCCCCCCCCCCCAAATTATCATTTAAAAAATGAAATTACATATTTTGATTTTAATTTAAACCTAGAGATTGGGAATCCTACCATATAGTTACGCTGATCACGTTGATCCCTGACTGACTCTCTAACAATTTCGGGCAACCAATTCAATATTAAACTTTTACCGCCATTACTCCAAGAGGATTAAAAAGTTCGAAAAGATTAAAAAGCACAAAAAGCGTAATAGCATCTATACCGTTTGTACGATACGTTTGAAAATTTTCGTAATTATGTATAAAAATATAGAAAACAATCTGCGCTCCTTAAAAAATCTGAAAATTCACCCGTTCCCCATTTTTTAGAGATTTTTTTTTCTATCTTCATCTCCATTTTATTTCTTAGAGTAAAAAAAAAAGTTAATCATTTGCGTGATAAAATTAGGCTCTGCAAGTGAGAATGACGTCCTATTTGAAGTCACGGTCATCAGGTTTTGAAGGGAAATTGCGATTTCAGTTAGTTTAAAACAATTTTTCCAGATAACATAGTTTAGTTTTTTTTATTATGCGTAATAAAAATGCATAAGCATTGATATAAGTGGGTCTGTTTACACAAAACGAAATCGTTCGAATGCGAAAAGTTTCCGCGCGTTTCCAGAAGAGCATTAAAATCAATTTGGGTATATATTTCTTTATTTGCCAGGAGAAAACAGCTCGCGTCACTGAACGTGTCTCTTAGAGTTACATACGTCCTTCCCCGGCGTTTCCCACCACAAATTGGAACCTCATCAGAAGGTGGTGCACTTCGGAATATTGACACCCCTCAGAAACTGCTACCGACAGCCGAGAGGACTTTCGAAACCACGGATTTAACGTGCACGTACACCGTGGTCTTTAGTGGTACATCGGAATCGAAACCGCCTCCTTCCGGTTACGAGTCCAATGTCTTAACCACTGGGCTACCACGGCCCGATTTAAACATTGAAGTTATATTTATTTTAGGTGGAGAAATATATTGAGTGTTGACATATTTTCGTGATATGCGTTTTCTAGCGCCCGTCGAAATCGCCTCCACAACGGGATTTGACTTCTAGTTATTTGATATTTTGCGCAATTTTTTGACTTAAGGTTATGTTGCATTAAAAGAATGCTATTCATAACTGTTTTGGTATAGCCATTCATTGTGATTACATTTGTGTACAGTTTTAAAAAAATCTATATTGTTTTCTATATTATTTTTAGTTTCTATAAGTAAAGAAAGTATTACATCTTGTCTGTCTGCTACACAACGAAAAAATAAGCAAATGCTCCGATCAAAACAACTGTAAAGCGAATACAAAAACACTGTGGGACGCGTTACTTGAAAAATAAGGAATGAAATTAAGAATTGAAAATTAAATAATATAATTAAAATATGGTAATTGCAGAACTATTCCAATGCACATTGCATCTTGATTAAATAATCATATTTATGCTTTTATAACATCCCTTTTTGTATGGTGTGATATAAATGTTGCTTCTTAGGCTAAAAAGCTTTCGTTACCGGTAGGCCCCCACTGAAACTCTTGCACTGGGCCCCTATTTCTGTAAATTGGTCTCTGCTTTTAAGCTCGTTCTTTACGAAATTAAAAACCAAAACTTTTGCCATAGCTTAATGATTCTCCAACTAACTTTTAAAAAGTGCATCAGTGTTTATTAATTGAAAAAAAAAGCTGTAGTGTATTCCTTCACTACTACTAAAGCGAAATAATAGATACGTTTCCTGAAATCGTCAGAATAGTGACATTTCACGACAATCGGAATTAATATAGGTTTCTTTCGAGCTTTTTCGCGCTTTATCTTTTTAAACGCAAATTTACGCGTTCATCTTCTCATTGTGTTCTCAAAAGTTTTGCGACAAGAGATATCATGAAAACGTATCACTTTTTTTAAATGCAACCAGTGGATAAGATGCCTGATAAGTGACATTCTCAGGTAATCTGCCAGAAAGTTGTCTTTAGAAGGCAGCCTGCGAGAGTGTTAGGACGAATTATGACAGAATTCGTGTTATGTCATTATTTGAGCGTGAAAATATTTCTTGTTTGTGTTGGACACTGCGAGTGATAAGAACTTTTTCTGCGGGAACGGACACCTTATATTATTGTGTTTGAATTTCAATTAAAAAAATGGCATCAGAAGAGCCAGAAAAATTCGTGGAGTCTCTTCGACAAGAGAGACTGCTTGTACAGAAGAAAACCTTCACAAACTGGGCCAATTTTTATCTCAAAAGGGTAAGAATTTAGAAATTGATTATTTCACATAGTTGTGATTCTCTGATGTTTATTTTGAAGTCCGTTTCATAAATTAATCTTATACTGAGAGTAATTAAAAAAAAATCCCGATAGGAAGTCAAACATTTCTAAGGCTATGTTTTTGTTTACAATTTTAAGTTGGCGTATTTATTAATAATTATACATGCCTTTTTTTGAATTCTAATGACAAAATCTGAGGCGTTACAGAACGCAAACACTTTAAAAAGAAGTAACACAGATCGTCATCATCCATCACCATCAATTCACATCCACACAGATCGTAAGTTAGCTTGGCAGAATCGTCAAGCTAACTTACGTTTCATGCATCAGTTAACGCAGTGCTGCAAATGGGAGCAAAATATTCAGTCGCTCCATCAAAAATGTGGCGGCACCAGGGCCGTAGCCAGAAATTTTTCATGGGGGGGGGTTACGACTACTGCAAGTCACATATATACATACATGTGTGTAATAAGGGAGTGAAGAATATACATTTTGTATGGCAAAAAATTCTTATGGGGGGTTATGACCCCCTAACCCCCCTTCCCCTTGGCTACGCCCCTGGGTGGTACCAAACTTTTACTATTTCTCAAAATTGCGGAAATATATGTAATTTTTAGTCGTACCCGAGGACTTTTGGTCGCACCATGTGACCGTGCAACCCTTTATTTGCATTTATAATAATCGCTTTAAAAAGGTGTCAAGGTGTCAATTAAACTTTCCCAATTTCATAGAAAACGAATTTATTTTATGAAAATTGTGTCATTCGATATGGAATAAGATTGCAATTGAAAGATTTTTGCAATAAAAAAAAGAAAAGAAAAAATCAACTAAATTTCAGCAAATCATCGTTGAAAGTTCTAAGTTAATTAAGTTAAATTCAAAGTGATAATGAACTGGGTCATTACCTTTACGCAAAATATTTGATCTGCTGTATTCTATCACCACTGTTATTTGTTAGTAGAATTATCGAATACTCTGTATGAATTTAAGTTTATACAGAGAAGTAAATTTAAATTTGTGTATTAAAAAATACTTAAAATGTATTGCAGTGTGTATAAGTAAAAGTATAAAAAAATCAGTTAACTGCACCTACCAGAAAAAAAAATTAAAATAAATTAAAAAAAAGTTCAGTTGTAATTATATTTCCTGCCGTTGGTGGTCATATTTATCATCCTTCAGAAGAAAAAAAAACACTCAGTAAAATTGATGTTTAAACGATACGTGTTATTTTTGAAGATTCTAATAAATTATTTTTGAATGAAAAAAAAAAATATTAGTTCTCGAGTACTTGTGTAGTTGTACATTGTTAGTTTTATCTTATTAAAAAGTTTATCAACTTTCCAAGGAGCGTAACTGCATAATTTTTATGACAATGTGGTATAGTTTTTGAATCTAAATTATTTTAAAATGTATTTCCTGGTATAGTGATGCTTTTCTGACTTTCCTGTTGCTGTTTACTTCAAAACATACGCACTCAAAAAAAGTATTCAAGTATAAACCAGCTCCATGGACGAGTGGGTAAGTCACGAAACATGATAGACGGTTGAAATGTGAAGGTACTGGGTTCGGGCCTACCGCATGGCTGTCCATCTAATGGTCTGGAGGTTATCCCCAGATTTAACGTGACTACGCGTTAGAACCCCTTAAAATATTCTCCGCCAAAGACAACACCCCCATCCCCCTAAGCAGATGCCCCTCGTGTAGGCTTGCTACAGGAAAAAAAATGTAAACATTCGAGTTTAAGTCAAAATTTCTGTTTTAGTTATGAGAACAACTAATTTTTCGAAAGAGAATAATTTGAAAAAAATATGAGGCTTTGTTACTATACACTACGTGAATCCCTTTTCATGAAGAACTGTTGTTTATATATGAAACATATAGAATATTGAACTTGCACTCGAATACTGCTTTTAGAGGGTGCATCTCATATTTGTACCATCCATAGCTACTGTAAACTGTCGTAAAAAGCAAGACACGTCCAACTGGCACCAAACGATTCAGCGAGCCCGCTGAAATGTTACAATCACAGAACTCCATCATATAATAGATCTTATGCATAATCTCCCATTTCTCCTAAATTGCATATAACTATATAGGAGTTATGCAGTTTTCACAATGATACCTACGCTGTGAAAGAATAAAAAAATGTATATACTCTTAAAAAAGTATTCCAGAGAGAGTTGAATTTCTAGTATCGGTTTCACAAATAAATTATTGTTTTTCATCAAAATTGTACCCCAATATGTAATAATAGTGTCTCACATTTCTTTCAAATTGCTTTTGTTTCAAATAACTATAGTAATTAATATTCGAGGAAAAAACATCTCCAGTGTTTTATACACGAAATAGGATTAATCAATTACCTGTAAAAATCACATTTTATTACATACAGTTGGAATCGTTGAAGTGCGTGGTTTTGTTTGATTACTTTGACACATTTATTTTCGGATGTGTATTTGCTTTCGGTTGCTCGACTTGCACAGTACCTTGGATAAATAACCGGACTTTTATTTTAAACCAAAGACGTGGCGTCAACTATTGAATAGTTGCAGATTTATAGAAAGCTGCATCTTTATTCTTCCGAACACACCTTTGTTCATGTTAATCGGATGATATCGGTTGAACTTACACTTGCTTTTTAATGACAGGATGTTTGTGCTTATGTCACGGAAACACAATGAATTCCAAATGGATAAAAAAATGTTGGTCTCGCTTAAGCAGTCAACAAGACACAGCATTCCGAAAAATGAGATTAAAATGTATATGCTTGCATTAGTTAATCATGCCAAACGTTAACAAATGAATGCAATTATTTTTTATTCTCAGATTTCGTGGAAATATTCCAAAAACAAAAAGTAATCAAATTAATACATAGATTTTAATTGCAGATCTTATCAGATTTTATTAAAAATGTATATATGGGCGTATCAGTGAAATGACAGATTCCTGGAGGTTTCGATATCAAAGTCTTATCGCTACATTTCAATACGCCCCGATCACAGACCATTGTTTTGGTTATCATAAGAGGATTCCTGAGATAATTTCCGCGTATCTACAGTCAATACCCAAGAAATAAATGAAAGAATCATTCCGACTGAAAAACAAATCATAAGCACTATTTTTATTTATTATTTTTACGTGATTTATTTAAAGCACTTTTTGTTTATATAACGATTATTTTTATTGGTTTCTTATTTACACAACATAGGTTATCGGGGCAATTATAGGTACACTCGCCCCAGAAAAAGTATTCTACAGTAAGATAAATTTACTCTCATGTTTATCTAGAAAAGAAATTACTTTTCTGAAAATCAAACAATTCGAAAAATCTCGAGAAGTTATTTTTATATACTGAATTATAGGCTTTCTATGAAGATTAAAACGTTATTTATGAAACAGAAGTAGGAGATTCCCTTTACAATCGATTACTATTTTGTGAGAGTGTATCTGGAATTAATAGAAAAGAAAGAAAAATTTTTAAGTACTTTTTTCTTTGATAAGATCATTGTCCTCAGCGTAGTATCAAAATTCAGTTTGTCTCTTGACGGAAAAATAATGAATTTTATCTTTATAATTATTGGGTCCACCAAATACCGTTTGGATTTCTTTTTTTTTTTTGTGTGTGCCAGAATAAAAATGGTGGTGGTTGGGGGAGGGGGAGAGAATGTAGAAAAATATATTGTTTTGGTGTAAAGAGAAACAGCAGAAATACAGAGGGTGTTCACGCATTTTTGTAACGATTTTGATTTTCTCCGTGAAGTTAAATATTAATTTGAAACTGAAAATGTGATTGGCATCAAACTGTAATAAGCCTTATTTATCGTCTGCAGCATTAAAAATATTCTTTGCTTTAAAATGTCGCTGAAAAATAAACAATGAATCGAAGGCTATATTTTTGCGCTATTCGAAGAGAAATACTCTTATTCAGTTATTAAAAAAGATGTCAAAATCATGGTTTTAATATTTCTATACGTAAAATAAGTGACACAGCTAATATGAAAGGAAAGAAACGTGAAAGTTTATATTTCACTGGGGAAAAGGCAAAAAATGCATACCCAACAAAGGTACGTACACCTCCTATTAAATCTAAAGTCGCATCTGATGTTTTAAAGAAAAATCCAACTACCCAAAGAACTATCGCAAAATCTTTAAATATCTTTGTAGGAACTGTGAACAAAATTATAAAATCCGATTTAAAGTTAATGAAAGCAAAAAAACATGCTGTTCATCACCTAACGCCGAAACATGTTTCTTACCGTAAGGCTATGTATAAATGGTTGTATGAAAATTATTTGGCGGGTTAAGAATGGAAATATGTAGTTACAATTGATGAAGCTTGGATACATTTATCAGACTGCAATAGAAAAAGATCGATTTACTACCGCAAAAGAGGAGAAAAAGACTTAACAAGTTGGTTTAGAGAAAACAAGGAACGTTTTTCTAAAGGTTTTATGGTTATCAGAGGCGTAGCCAAGGGGGGGGGGTTAGGGGGTCATAACCCCCCATGAGAAATTTTTTGCCATACAAAATGTATATTCTTCACTACATTATCACACACACGTATACATATATATGAGTTGCAGTAGTCATAACCCCCCCCCATGAAAAATTTCTGGCTACGCCCCTGATGGTTATTACTGGATTTTCTTATAACGGAAAACTTACAATAAGAAAAGTAGAAAAAAATGTCAAAATTAATTCAGATTACTAGCAGAAGCATGTTTTAACACCTATTTTTAAGCAGAAATTCCATCCCTTTATCCAAATAATCTTCACTGTGTTACGTTCCACCAGGATAAAGCTCCAAGCCATACCCCTAAATCTACTGCTCTATTTTTTGTTTAAAGGAGAAATGGAACTGGAATTGAGCTATTCCTTTTAAATGCATCCCACCCAAGTTCCCTGAAGTGTCTCCTATAGATTACTGTGCATTTTGACTTTTCAAACAAGCTCTTTATAAGCGGCATCCCAAAAAACATTGGGTGGACTCTGGAAGATTGTGAAAGAGGAGTGGAACAATATCAGCCTTGATGTTTTAAGAAAAGAACTTTTATCTTGGAAATCAAGATGTAATATGATAGTTCAAAGAAAGGGCTATCAGATTGAACACACTAGAAAATAAAATTCTTATGTTTATTTCTATATATATCTTTGCAAAATCGTTACAAAAATGCGTGAACACCCTCTGTAGTATGCTAATTCTTTTAATTTTTGACAAAGTTGTTTCAGAAGCAAAGCTTTTATAGAAGTATGAAAAATTAGTCCATTTCGCTAGTCTATCAACAAGATTGTCTGAGACAATAGCATTAAAAAGTACTTTGATCTGATTGATAATGATGCATTCACGTAAAGATTTTCAGATTTAAGAGCATAACCTAGTGGAATGAAGCTGTTTTCAAATCCATTGGAAACCGAAGTTACTGATGCTCCTGAAATGCTGCTGATTGAACTATCTGAGATGCAAATTGTCACCAACACGAGGACAGCGTGATTTATTAAAATTTATCCTTCCTAAATCTCTTTGTTTTCAACATTCGAATATGTTTTTGAGAAATATGTTTAACACAGGCACACTAATGGAATGTAAAATTCGTTGCCCTTGAGTTTCGTGAATATTTTTCAAGTGGCTCTCAGCATTGTATATTATGCTTAGAAATGTAAAACAGACAACCTAGCATAAAATATATTTTATCAAACTTTTACATATCCTATCCCCGTCTCCTTTCTCTACTGTTTGTTTGATTTTGTCTGAATTTTCTCTCCCCCCTCCCTTCAAACGACACTGATTTAAAATATTTATATTAAACTTTGTGTTCTAAGGTATCAATACCAGTTGGAAGCAGATGAAACACTTCGGTTGGGTTTGTGTGCGTGGCGATGTTGAGGGTGTAACTTCCTGTTAAAAAGGCTCAAACAAAACTACCTTTTTCCTTTGAAAAAGAACGATACATTTTTTAACGCCATGATTTGATTAAAAAAATGCTCGAAAAAAAGGGACAAGACTTAATTCTTTCTTTTTATAAAGGCAGGGTGCAACGGCACTAAAGAGAAAAGGGTACGGTGCATAGACAATTAAAAAAGGGCGGACAAAGCACTGCACCCTTTGAAAGATGCCAAACGTGAGCACTACATGCATCTGTGTAAACGAAAAATGTAAGTCCATGCTTATATGCACAAATACTAGTTTATGGCATATACAACTCACAGAGAAAGTGCTAGTGTATATTTGAACCGATTTAAAAAATATGTAGGGTAGGTGGGGGCAAAGGTCCGCTCCTTTGAATTACAACTCATTTCTGAAAACTTACAACGAGTTATGAACCTACACTTTTTATATATTAGAATATACCTTAAACATTTACCCGTCGTCTTAAATGATCACTTTTATCTAAAATATAACACATAAAAACTGGGATTGACTTTTACAGATTTTGGTATTTTCTTATCTTTGCCCCATGTAATTGGGTAAAGATTCGCCGTGGTTGACTTTTGCCCCACTACACAAAACTCAGAATGAAACCCACTTGCAAAGTTGTCTTTCCTGCAAAACTGTTATTTGTCAGGTTGTGAGGTTGACTGCTATCAGCATCTTCCATACTGGTGGAGTACAATTAAATTTTCATTTTTTTTTCTTAATTTTGTTATGAACTGAATAGAAAATTTTGATTTAATATGATAATCTCTAAAGCATGTATTGTAAACTTAGTTTAACAAAAACATAGTAAAAAAATCAATGACAGTGAATTTTAATTAAAGAAACTTACAAAATAGGGGAAAGACAGTTGGCCTATTACAAAATTAAAAGATACTCAAATATCTAAGGTCCATGGAAAATCTTATCGCACTGCTAAAACGAACTGAGCTACTAACTACTGGCTTAGAAAGTTTACGGATGACATCCTCTTTATTAAAATAAGCCATTTCTTCAGTTTTTGAAAACCTTATTGTATGTGGTGTTCTTTTGTAGAACACACACAAATATACATCGTTTTCAGCCTGCACAACTTTCACAACAATATGAGGATTTACAGCAAAGTCATTGGGAAGAAGTTGAATTTGACAAGTCACTCTCTGATTTCTCGTCACTAGATGACATAAACCTGGGATCATCAACATCACTTCCTTGCTGGGACAGTGCATCTGAATCCTCAGAGCAGGCGCGTAGCCAAAAAAAATTTTCGGGGGGTGGGGATATGAACTTATATGTGTATAAATAGACGGAATTTCATCACTAATCCAAAAATTTCGGGGGGGGGATATATCCCGATATCCTCCCCCCCCTGGCTACGTCCCTGCCTCAGAGGATGTGTATTCTTCAAAAAACTGTTTCTTTGACCAAACCCTCTTATTAATAAGAACTTTTTTACTCTTTTTGAGACCAGCAATAGCTTTTTTCTTTTTAATTCCCTTTGAAGTGGAGGGTCATCTTGAAGCGAGGACCTCGTAGAGTTTTTTTTTTTTTTGGGGGGGGGGGCGCCCGTGTCTCAAGTTTTTTATTTGGGGTTGCTGTAATAAATGCACAGTTGAGGCCTCTTTTAGAACGTTTTCTTGAAATTCTGATTTTTCAGAAAGGGAATTTTGTCATTGGGTGAAACTGCGCAGTGTGCATTGTATCCAGGACTTTGTAAAACATGGTCATGTTCATCATCATTGGAAGGCCCAGGACTTGCACAGTATGATGGCTGTTGGAAGGCTCAGGATTTGGTGCAATGTCATGATCATGGAAAGGTATAAGACTTGACACAACATGCGAATATCAAATAAACAAAACCATGACATCCCCAAACGTTCACAATGACGTCCACAACCATGACGTCTCCCATGACGTTCACAAACAAACCGCATGACATCCCCAAAGCGGGGCAAAGATCCGAATTCGGATCTTTACCCCATCGTACATGCGGATTCTTGTCCTTTTTGACAAAGATATGAAAATTATTTTCCCGCGGTTTGGTCGAAAGTTGTATCACTTGAAATACAAAGTAATGAGATCATAATTCGGTTAGCTTCACATACAAAAAACCCTTAAAACATAAATATGTAAAATTGTGAGCAAAAAAAATAGGTAAAAAATTTTTAAAAAACTATATCAAAATACACATAAAAGTAATTTACCTCGTAGTAGGAAAACAGACAATCGCACATCTGTGATTCTTTGTTTGAAAACCAACGCAATCTAGGGAGTTTACGATAAAATCAGGATGGCTAATTTAGATTTCTAAGTAATAAAGCAACGCACTCGGATCTTTACTCCGTGCGGACCATTACCCCCACCTATCCTATCAATTAAACATGGTAAAGGAAGCGCTTATATTTTAAAGATGATATTCTTTATATACTGCACTCATCACATCTACCGCCAAAATATAACCTGTTTTTTCAGTGATGAATTAATGTTCAATAACTAATTTGAACATTTTTTTAAATGCGAAACGTAGAAAATTTTATTTCAACTTACTTTTCATTTTTGAGTGGATTTACATAAGATTTACTTAACACAGCAATTTTCTATGTGCCATTATTTGCATTGCTGTTTTATCAATTCTGAGCTTTGTATTAAAAAACTGTGGAATCAACTTAAGAAATGTGCTGAAGGAATTTTAAAAGGGGGAAAATTTATTGCATTAGAAAATTGTTTACATAATGATTAAATGAATTGTGATGCATTTTTCTCATTAACCAATTTAGACCAACAGTGCCACAATTGAGGACGCAAATTTTGGAAGAATATTACAAAGTAAGCACTAATAATTTTAAGTTGAAAACGGTTTTGTATATTTTATGGGAATTTAGCATTCAGGATTTTTTCTTTTACTTATTTTATTACAAATTTAATCTCTATTATTATGAAAATATTCTCATTTATCTGTTTGAGAGAATTTATATAATCAGGTTTGAAATTATATTATTATTTCTTACCTGAAGCTTATTGAAAGAAACAATAGTATAGCAGTTTGATCTTCAAGCCTATTCAAGAAAAACTCAATTCCACTCCAGCCGTCACATAACTCGTAAAACAGCTTTAAAAACTAGTAAATTAAGTCACAACGATGAAAGAAATCGGAATTCATCACGAATTGAACTTTGTTCCCACTAAAAAAAAATTCAGTTTAAGTCTCTTGCAGCTCTTAATGAAAAATTGGCTGAAGAGACATCTATTTCAAAAATTAAATTATATTATAAAATACTGCATATTTGATATTTTTCCTGAATTTCTGATGACTTTTATACGATTCTCGTTTGTAAGAGCGTAAATGAAAAACAATTTGAACCTTTTTTTAGTTAAATAGTTGCGTAATGAAGTAATAAAAACAACTATGAAATAACGATCTTCAAAAGTTTTGAATGAGAACTACATAATGAAAATACATTTGTACAAACAAAAATGCATTTTTTAATAAAAACACTTTTTGAAAAAGAAAACAGTGAAAGCATGAAACAAACTTAGAGAAATTAAACTTTTTAAACGAGAAAACCTCTACAAAAACAGCAGAGCTCACTGTACATAATTTAAATCTATTCTTAAACTTTCTAATTTTTATTTATCCTTTGGCAGAACATATTTTAAAATGGTGAGTTTTATAAAATAACAGGTACATAAAAACAAATTACAAGTTTACCCACATGCCAGTTTTTTTTTTCCAGTGGGGAGGGGAACTGGCCACAAGTCCACTACTTAGGCCCGAACTACTGGCAATTTTATTATAAGGGTACCCAATGAGTGGCTAGCGCGTTACCCTTATGCAGGGTCGGACAATTTAACAACCAAAACCAAGCAGGGAATCGAACCCAGGATCAAGGCGTGATAGAATGCTTAAGAAATATTTGGTAAATTAAAGAATAGTTAAGATTGGATAAATATAAGTTTTTCAACACACTTAAAATGATGTTATCATTTCAAATTAATATTTTTAAAAACATAGGAATGTTGAGTATCTAACCGAGTCTCTTTTCTTGATGACTGCGTGGTTGATTGTGATCTTGTGACGATTTGTGCCATCATTTTCAGCCGACAAATTATTAACACCAGTAGCAGGTCGTGGGTTATTTAAATGGAGGCTCACAAAATAAATTTCGAAAATTAAGTATGCAAATACGACGCAACCTATACGTTGAAATATATTTGCGTTTCCAGAAGTTTTAGCAAAGGTGTTGTCTTGATTCATTTTATTTCAGTTTTTTTTTTTCAAAGCATAATATTGAAAAATGTTACTGCTTTAGCTCCGAAACACTTATTTGACTCCCATCTTAATTATTTACATTAGTTTGTAAAAAATATTGTAGTGAGAAATGACAAAAATAAAGAAAATAATAAGAAAATGAAAAAAAAAATGGATTAACTACCCGAATGTAAAAAACCAAGGGAAAATCAGGAAGAGATAACTAGAAAAAAAAATCGTACGCGCGCTCTCTCAAAATGTGAGAACGGAATGATATCAGCAGAGCGCCATACTTCTCAACTCTCTCCGCTTCTCGCCAGACAGGAATTTTTCCGTTCACATGTGCGATCGATTAAAGTCTATAGTGTGGTAACCTACACTACAGTA
Source organism: Cheiracanthium punctorium (assembly GCA_038373885.1). Classification (NCBI taxonomy): domain Eukaryota; kingdom Metazoa; phylum Arthropoda; class Arachnida; order Araneae; family Cheiracanthiidae; genus Cheiracanthium; species Cheiracanthium punctorium. Next base: position 61,630 of record JAWZYV010012557.1, on the reverse strand, counting down.
TACTACACTACAGCTATAATACGCATATTTAATAATAGTGGGGGGGGGCGAGGGGAGAGTAAAACTCAAGTTTTAAAAACACAAAAATCTAGAAGTGTAATATTTTTTTATACATAAATTGTTAATGTGTTCATTTTTTAGTTTTTTTCTTTGGGGGTTCAAATGCTCATGAGCTCAAATGGAGGACCCGCCACTGATTAACACTGTTCGGAACTTTTTTTAAACAAAAATCTCATACATTGCGATTCAATGAGCGCTTTCTTCAGGCCATAACATCTGTAATTTATTCAAATTAAACTCCCCAGACGAAGCTGGACAGAGCACAAGTAAAATACTAAATTACTTCGATTTCAGTAGTAATACACTATCATTCTACCGCTACTTTTATTTCAAAATAGGGTACCCGTTACCGATCAGATTAATCCCCATTCCGTAGAACGCGAATATTTCCTTGGGATTCCAGACTAAAGCGTGAAACTTTGAGTGATCTATCTTCATTTTCAGCATAAAAAACAACAACAACAACAAAAAAAAAACAAACCTAGGACGCGCGCAGTCTGACAAAAACTCGCAGGATGGGTTCACTCCACATTTCGCCAAAACTGAAATTCCCGCAGCGATCCTTGATTACTGAGAAAGGAAAAGGAAAAATAACTGGTTTCAGACAAATCGAAGAGGCTGAAACGAAGTAATAATTTTGTACAATAATACACACATGTGCTTATTAACAGATCTTTTGTTGAATCATCCAGAAAGTGGGAAACTCGTGATATAAAAATGTTTACTCTTCTTCAGTCGAAAAAAGTTCTTGAGTAAAAGAGGGAGAACTGAAAGATTAAACATTTTTGTATTACAAGAAACGTGCTTTCTGTCGTAAGTACCGATTTACAAAATTTTAATAAAATAAAAAAAAATGTTTCATAACACTCATAGTATTTTGAATTTAATATTTGAGAAAGAACATCCATTTTGTCACAAAGTCAAAAAATTTGTCATAAGAAGTGGTTATGTTCGTACCATGTGTACGCGCATTTATAGCTGTGATCTTGTGGCACTTTCTAACAAAACAAATCCCTAGACGCCGAAAAAAAAAAAATCTGAAGCACTTTCAGATTTTAAATAACCACTAAAGTGCTGTATATTAAAAGCGTATCATAATCCATGCGTTTTAATTTTCTTTCCTTATTCCATTAAGTTGGAAAGTGTATCATTATTCAGGAGTGTGCCGTATTTTTCTCTCCCGTTCCATAAAACACATCTTTGGAATCGAAATCTATCTTGATATCCTAGTCTTGTGCATGACTCCATAGAGACCCATGACTGCAAAGCTCGCCAAAGTGCGGCGATTTTTTAGGTTGGCGAGAGTGGGGGTGTTAAAATAGGAATCAACTCTTTCTTGTTCCATGAAACATATCTTTGGAATGGAAATCTATCTTAAAATTACCTACTGAAACAGTTTTACAATCTTCGCCAAGCATATTCCAAGTATACTTCACCATTTAAAATGCTGTTTGAAATGGGCATCATAATCCACGAGTGCGCCATGTTTGTCTTTCTTGTTCCATAAAACACATCTTTGGAATTGAAATCTATATTAAAATCGCCCACTAAAACTATTTTAAAATCTTCGCTAGGCATATTCTAAGCATACTTTTCAAGCTTGGTTTGGTTTGAAGTTATTTTTTAGCAGCAAACTTGGCGATCCGTGATCAAAAATTGCAAACCTTGTGCGACTTTCAAGATTTTAATCAAGACCCACCCCCCAAACACACATCTTCGCGTTATCTGAGAAACACGTTTCAAAAGATCTTCACCGTGACAGTTCATGTCTACAAAATCTATCTTCAAATCATGTCGAGAAAGCCACGTAGATCAAATTCTGGGACTGAACGAAATAGCCCTGACCTCCTATTGCTAAAAAAGCTTGGATAAGGAAGAACAGGGGACGGAAATTTGAGTGCCGGCGAAATTTATGGAACACAGTCAGATTTTCCTTTCTTCCAAAATCTTGACCCTTTTTTAAAAAACAGGGCTGAGAAAAATCATGCAGTGTGTTGGCCTTTATCTTTTCCCTTTACAAATCGAATGCTCACAGGTGTTTGTTAATTCCTCATCATCCTTATGCCCTCAAGTCTGTGAATGTCCTGCACAAAAATTCGGCTCATGGCAAGACTCACAAAAGGAGAAGTCGTTGGTGGGTCTTTAGTTCAGGCCAAAGGCCTACTCTCATGTGACTACTTTGTCATACGGTAGAATGGCAATTCAATGAATTCTTCAGTATTTTCTTACCGGAGTGCGGAAAAAGTCTCCCCATTATGTTTGGGGCGTGGCTGTGTGGTTTCACGGGTTAGTTTTTGTCGGTGGATCCCGACTGGTCATTAAAATCCCATACACGCTTAAACCCAAAGAGCGAAAAAACGATACATTGCGGAGCGATCCGTTTCCATGGAAACCTATCGGTATTTCCTCAATAGTGCTCTTTAAGTAGTCTTTTTTCTGAGAATTCCCTTCCTCGCCTCGCCTTTTTTCTGAGAATTCCTCGCCTCGCTTCGTCTTTTTTCTGAGAATTCTCCTACTCGCTTATTGTTATATTTCGCTCCGCTCTTGTGATCGAAAAACGCTCCTAAAGGATAAGCGCACTTTTGAAAACTGGGCCCAAAATCGCTCCGACTGATCGAATTCCGCTCGTTTGGTTTAAGCGTGCAGAAAATATCGACTCTTCAACATTTCCCCCCTTTTACAATATCCTTCAAGCGCAAATTGACCATTAAAAAAACCTCCCTGACCCCCTGGAGTGGCGTCCCGTGCACGCAAAATGAGCGTTGGCCTCAACGAAGATTTATGGGCTTTTAATGACCAGTCGGGATCACCCGACAAAAGCTAACCCGTGAAACTACAAAATCACGCCCCCAACACAATGGTCTTTCCTATCCGAAGGACTCTGATAAACATTTATCAGAAAGAAAAATGTTAGTCGACAGAGATTTCGACACTGGTTTTCATTTATATAATTTACAAGGAATAAAGTTTTAATAAAAAAAGTTATTTAACAACTGTTCTTTAATGCACACAATTTTTCTCTAAGCATGGAAACTGTTCTATCTAGTATACGTTCAGATCTCATGGGGGAGGGGGGATATAGCCCCTCGAGACGCCACCTGTCGATCCGCCTCTATAAAGGAATGATAAGAGATTTATGACAAGGCAAAACATTATGGCCCGAATTTGTTGGTAAACAATTGAGATGTTTGAGTAAATGTCCCAGAAAATTTACAAGGGTTTATTTTTAAATCATTGTTTGACAGCTTTAATTATTTTCTAACTGTGTCATGTAATATTAATGAAAGGCCTCCTTTTCTTTCTTAATCGTACAAATTTAGATATAATTTTCAAAGTGGATATTATCTAGAAGGAAATAGAGCATAAAAGTTACAGGGGTTTATTTTGGTTTATTTTTGGAGATATACTGGTTTATTTTTAAATCATTGTTTGACAGCTTTAATTATTTTCTGACTGTGTGATGTAATATTAGCTTCGTTAATAATAAAGGCTTCGTTTTCTTCCTTAATAGTACAAATTTAGATATAATCTTCTAAGTGGATATATCTAGAAGGAAATAGAGCATAAAATGGAGGTCTGCGATGAATGACAGTTGATTAACAGACGGGTGGGATTTTTCCTCATCTGTTTAGATTTTTAATAATTAAATAGTTTTTTTTTAAGTACGTCATAAAATGTAATTACTTTAAAATTGAGTCCTTATTACTTTAAGACAGCCCCTCTCAATTCCGTGCGTCGCAAGAAACGGGGTCAGTGTTCAAGAAATAGATTTCCGACTAGACAAATGTTGCTTTTCGCAAAATTTTATCACTTTGCAATTTTAAACTATTTTCTGAGAAAGTAGTAATAGGAGTAAACCGAAATTTGGGTGTGTAACCATTTTCATTTTCTTGGTGTTCATCAAAAGTAGTGTAATTAATTGACTACTTTTGACTCTACCGCGACTTGAAAAAGAAGAAAAAAAAACCGTTCATTGCATTTTAAAATTTATCTAACCTACATTTTTTAGTGTGTACATAGATTTAAGTAACAATATGATTTAGTTCAATGTACTGATATTTCACTTTCAAGCTTCTTTTTATAGATTTTCGTTTATGCGCGTTTTCTCGTTTACTTTCGAAGTATCATGTTACGTATGTTTATACATTATAAAACCTGTTATTCAGAATGGTCGGGACCAGATGTGTTCTGGATAACTGAATTTCCTGGATAACTGGTTGGGCGTTAACACGACATCCACTGATTTGATTAGGAGCACTTATTTTACTTTACTTTTGATTATAATTAAACATTAATTGTTAATGTACTAAAAAAATATGAAAAACTCTTAATAAGTTCAAGGTAAATAATAATCATATTTAGAGAAGAAGTAGTGTCTGTATGATAACTTCTTGAAAACTTATACACATTAAAAAATAAATAAATAAATTAAACACCTTACTTGATTGCTTAGATTTTAAATTCTATTTAAAGTACTAAAAAAACTCATTACGCTCTTTTTTTCGGAAAATATAGGAATTTAATCGATTGAAAAATGATCCCGGATAACTGGTTTTCCAGATAACTAGTTTCCGGGTAAAAGGTTCCATACTGTACTTTATTTTAGAATTTTCGGGTAGTAATTTTTATTATTTGTGTGCTTCATAGGTTGGCCTGGAAATTGATGATCTGTTTAAAGACATGGGCGACGGACTTAAATTCATGAAGTTGCTAGAGTCTGTTACTGGTGAAAAACTTGGAAAGCCAGCAAGAGGAACATCCCGTATCAACAGAATAGAGAACGTTAGTCGTTGTTTGATGTTTCTTCACAGCAAAAAGGTAAGACAGCGATTGAAATATTTATAATCTAGGTAACTGTAGATTTTATTCTGGGCTAACATTGCGAAAATAGCATGGCTACGAAGTTTGCTCCACACATCACAGCACTTCTTTTGAAAATACTAACATAACAAATGCATTCTGTTTTTAAGTTGTTCTGCTTAAAAATGAAAGGTTTGCTTTTTCAGATGAGATTGGAGAACATATCATCTGAAGACATAGTTGACGGAAAGCCTCATCTTATACTTGGGTTAATATGGATGATTATTTTGCGCTATGAAATTCCTGAGCAAGTAAGTTTACGTTTAATAAGGTACGTTGGTTAATGCAGGAAGTACTGACAGCAAGCGTTGTAAAGAAATTCCGACAGCAGTTTATTTTATAGAAATAAACTGCTTAATCTTTTTAAATATGCATGCGAGTGAGTGCGTAGGAGTATTTCGTACAAGACATCGTCCTTAAAGATGCTGTTTACAGAAATGAAAAATCACTCCGGAGATTGTCGTGATCGAAAATATGTATTCTAATGAGTCTGCTTGTATCATATTATTTTTTCTGAGATTAGAACAAACACTTTATCAACAAATTAAAATTTAACGTTAGACGTATGCAAATTTAAGTTACCTGTTTGAATTACGACAATGCTTAGCATTCTTCTAGTTAAAGAGAGTCTTCGAGTTAGTTACCCATTTTGTGTTCAAATTCGCGGTTTACAATGCATAAACAAGAAGACGGTATTGTTGCGAAAACTATGAAGAATTAAAGGCTCCATATCTTTTCGCAGAGAAAAACTTGGTTTTTTGAGAAGAGTGATTGTAAGACTAGTTTTGAGAGTTCGTTTATTTTAAATACTGAACAAATCAATCATTTTCCTGTAGGGTCCTTCAACAGTCTCCGATAGAGCTACTGAGCCAAGCCCAGCAGTTCAGACAAGCCCATCTGTTCCGAACATAGCGAAAGAGTCTTTGTTGCTCTGGTGTAAAACGAAAACAAAGGGGTTCGTATAAATATTTTATATCTCTGTTTCAGCTGTTGACTTTTCTGCTTAGCATTATTAAAATGCTGTGCACAGTAGATATAATCACCCTTAGAGGATCTCCATCTTTCTCAGCTAATTTGCTTGTAAAAATTACCTTGCTTTGATAAGATTTACCGTCACTTGTTCTAATGGCGAGAGAATTTGATCAGAAATTCAATTCCCATTCACACTAGATGACATACAAATTGCACTTCATTAAAAAAAAAAAAAAACTGTATCCGCTACGCCGGTTTTTCGTACCTACTTCAACTCATATTTAGAGGATTTTTAAAAAAAACCTTGAATACATCAAAAAACCTCCCAGCATTCCGAACTAATAGCATGATCATTATCCACATTCGCATTTTCATGAAAACATGCTATATGTACATTGGAGCACAATTTAGCTACCAACATTATTACAGCCCAATTGAAAGCCAACACTTTTTTTTTTTACCGGCACTGTATCATCAAGCGATCAACAGTTTTTCAAGCGCAAATTTTCATTTCAAGGAAAAGCAGCGGAAAAGGAGAATTCGCGTCATACAGAAACAAAATTTTCAATCTCCCATTTCCAATCATGGTCATGCTAATTTACCATGGCACGCAAGTATTGGCAAAACATGAATTTACAGAAGTGGTAAAATCAGGAAGAAAAGGTGAAAATTCTTTGAGCCAATTCAGTGCTCGATAAACAGTTAAGTTTCATTATTTTGAGAAAACTTTGTTAATTAACTTCCTAGGTTAAAATGATGATTCGATCTAAAGTTGATTTTGATGACCTTCCGTACCCTTTGTTACTATTTATTAGACTCCGCGCACAACCTACTGACATTTCTGTGTAGCATTGTGCAAGATAGCAACATAATTCCTGAGGCCGCAAACGAAAGAAATTACTTTGTTTACAAGTCACAAATTGAGTGTGTGTTATACATAGTTGTAAGCTTGATCTATTTGAAAACGGAAGGTAGTACTTTTCATGACAGCATCTTCGCATAAAAAATTTATTATCTAAGTAATGTAAATCTTATCATCGTTTTTTTTTTCTAGAAAGAGCATATTTGAAGCTTTAAAGTGTATTTTATGTTAATGGTACAGACGACAAATTCCAGCTTTTATATATTTCACTATAGATTCGCATTATCAACAAAATATTTGACTAAAGTACGCAAATATGCCTAGTAGTACTTTTATAGAGGTTAGCCAAGAACTGAGTTAAAATGACGTTTAGAAATGTAAAATCTAGACACTCGCGAGCCTGTAAAGGTCGTTACAGCATTTACTGTGCCTAAGAATATCAAGAGTATGTTGAGCAAATTTCGTTTCTCAAAATAAACGGCCATCAAGTATCGCTACAACTGCTTCGAGGTAGATTAGAAAGCTGATCCCAAATACTATCATAAAACCAAGCTGTTGTTATCATGTAATGCATTGAAAATAAATTTTTAGTAAAATTTTCAACTAATTTACATAAACATCGAAAAGTGTTTGTTGACAGTTATATACGTGATATAAGTGAACTGCATATTCGTTTGGTCATTAATTATTGATCTATACCATTCGTTTTAAAACTAACATGCATGTACGATTTTTAGGTACCCCCGTGTTTATGTTCGAGATTTTCACAGGAGTTGGAGAGATGGACTAGCATTTAATGCACTAATTGATTCCCACATTCCGAATCTTGTGGACTTTCCATCCTTGAAGCAAGAACAACACGTTTATAATTTAGAGAACGCTTTCTCTATAGCAGAGAAGCATATAGGAGTGCCGAGGTTGTTAGATCCAGAAGGTATTTATAGATTAAAATTTTAGATATATTTAAGATAATGATGAGAAAGATGATCATCTGGAAAATCTAAGTTAGCGGATTTCAAACATTTTCTTTTGCAAACCCCTTCTAAAATACGAACGAAATTTGCAAATCCCTTGTGTAATAGTTACGTATTATATTACTACCTTTTACACCTCGCGTTGGGAACCAATGATCTAAGTGAGCTGAATTTATTTTCTAATGTTCCATGTATTTAACAATCCTATTGTTAAGAATTAATAATTGTCTTTTTTTTCGGGCTCTAAAATCTTTATAAACTTATTAAACCTAATGTGGATTACAAATGACAATACTCACAAAAAGATTGTGCACTTACAGTGTACAGATGTGTGCACTGGAAAAGCACACTGTATGTGCACTCTCAGTTGCTGCTCATAATTGTGCACTCAGTTTGTGCATTCAGGATGCACAATTGATTGTGCATTTAATCTACAGAATATATGTGGTAAGGCTACTCATAACCGTGCACTCAGTTGTGTATTCAGGATACACATTTGAATGTGCACTTAACCTACACGGCTACTCCCAATTGTGCATCCAGAATACACAATTGAATATGCATTTAACCCACACAATGAATGTGTGGTAAATCTATACGTAATTTCTGCGTTTTTAAATAGGAATTATACATTAATTTTGGCATCACCACAGGAATAGATTCGATGATTCTTTTTTGGAAATGTAAGCTGCCTTGAAGCAAATGCTTATAAGATAGCATGCTCCAAAAGAAAAATACTCACAGGTGTTAGCTGGAAATAGAACCCCATTTAACACCAGTGCGAGTTTTTCTTTTGAAACATGCTGTCTTGGAAGAAATAAGCATTTGCCTCACTGCAACTTACACTGCTAAAAAAGATTAAGTTGAATCTATTATTTTGGAAATGCCACAATTAAGTTAATGCCAAAATTAAATAAATTTCGTTCTTTCATAAGCAGGTATCGCACAGGTTTTTTAAATAAGTGCGGCCCAAGAACTCATATTTTCAGTCTTTTGATAAGTTTTCTGGGTCCTTTCTGAAAACCTTTTGAAACAACAGCGTTAGCTTTCTTCCCCTGTATGTGATTTCCGTTCTGTTTTATACACAATATCATTCCTGTCTAAAAAAAAAAAAAGAAAAAAGAAAAAAATTGTATTTGCATGCAACTGTAAACTAAGATTTACCTTTAAGTTGATAGCTAAAACACAAAACCCGGCAACACACGTTTTGAATTACCTCGTTGCTCGGTAAGGAAGGAAAGAAATCCGGCGCTGCACATGTTGCAGCTCCGCAACATAGCTGCCAATAGAAATTATGTGAATTTAATTTTTAATGAATGGTCCCAAGAAGTACTTTACTAAATTAAATATATATATAGTTAAGAAACTTATTTTTAATTTAAGCTATATCCATCTATTCATAATTATTTTTTAAAAAATCAGAAATTCAGTGTATCTCTGACGTCAAGACTTTAGTCATGACGTCAGTGTTTGTCAAATTATTCTGCAATGATCGTGCAAATAGTATGTGCACTCACGGATCGTACGGATGTGTGGTTAGAGGGTACACAATTTTTTTAAGCGTGTATGTATATTCAAACGTACACTAAAACAAAACGACTGAACAATAACTCGTAAGAAGTAAAATAGCTTTTTGTAAGCAAATTAATTTGGGAAGAGAAAATGTTTCCGCTCATTATTAAGGGGTAAATTCCCAGATCCTTATTTTAAAGTCTCTGGGAGGGCTGAATGTTTACTGCTGGATGCTTTGTCTTTAGGGAAGGACGCGAGACGACTTTTTTGCGAGACGAGACAAAGATTTACAGCTTTTTTGCGAGACGAGACACACATTTTTAACATTACGATATAGGGATCTTTGCGAGACGAGGCAAGCTTTTAGGCTATTTTGCGAGACGCGAGACGCTTATTTTTCGTCTCGCGTCCATCCCTATTTGTCTTTCACTCTTTTTATTTTAAAATGTATTTTATCATTGGTTTCATTAGACCAAATTGAGAAAGTTGCAGATTTTTCTAGGTTAAATTACGCTTCATATGCAAGCTAGTACAAATGAGCAACACAACCTTAGTGAAAACGCTTGCGCAAGTCTCAAAAGACGGTCCCCTTGTAGTTGATAGGTGAAGCTTCGATAAATCACATGATGCACTGTAGAGTTGCTCTCTGTTGCATTTCACTCGTTTTTGCTATGTTTTTCAATATAATCTTGAATTTTTAGATATATTCTTGTCTTCATATATTATTTATTGAATGTTAATAGATTTATTCATCACATTTGAAATTTTGTATAAAATTTACTTACGCATGTTCAGAATTACTCACTTTATGTTTGTTTATTTATCTTTTTTAAAATCCACCGTTTATCATGCTATTCTACTTTTTGTTAAATGTCAACTAAAAGGCTCTAGGCACTTTCCCTCACTTCCAAAATAATATGTTCCTTTCATAATTTTTATTTTAAGGGCATTTGTGAGATCTGATCGATCTTCACTTATACAAACTTTCAAAAAGCTATACTGCACTTATCAGTATAAATTAACACTGTATTACCGATTTTCTGCATTGTTCCGCTTGGTTCTAAAATGAACCACTGAAAATCCTTTTGACCAAACATAGCGTTAAATGGCATTGTTTACTTTTTATAGCTTTTTTCCATACCTGTACAATTTATTAGAGTCATGCAATATGCATATTTGAATAAATTAGTGTATGCGTTTTTGAATCGTTTAAAATTCAGTTTCCTAAAATAGCCTTGAAATAGATAAATTGCCGAAATCAAAGAAACAACACTCATATTGAAAATGGTATTTCTAAAATTATTTTCCATATTCTCTAGGTGTATATTAAAGATAATGTACACCTTCTCAAAAGAGTATTGGAGTGTAAAGGAAATTTACTGTTTCCATTTCTTGAATCTTCATAAAAGCAGCATCTACAGTAACTCCTCGCATTTGTTCCGAGTAGCGAGATTTTCAAAAGTTTTTTATTATTTACATAATTGTGAGAGAGGAAATTTAAATGAGTATTTTTTTTTTTGAAAATTTGATAAAAAATTTTAAATCATTATACATGTGAAAAATAAAATACGAAAGATTTTATTAAAAATAAAAATTAAACTGTAAAAGGATAATAATTTTTTTTAAACTTTAAATTAAATATGAAATAATCATATTAAATTTCATTTTTATAGGAAAATTGATTGAGATGCTGGAACGTTATAAGTCAGTTCTTGCAAATCGTAATATGTATATGCTATCATATTCTTTTTATACCACTCTAGAGCAAATCGATGAGAAAGTATTTTTTTAAACTTTAAGCAATTTTGCGCTTTATAAAATTTATTTTCCAGATGTTGACACAGACAATCCAGACGAAAGATCCATTTTGGTCTATGTCTCAACGTTTTGCAAAGGCCTTACACATTACAATCAAGACCAAATTATGGGAAAACGAATTGCCTATGTAAGTATTTCTTAATGTGTAAGCTGAATATAAGATACTGCACTGAATTTTATAAGTAACAGGTTTAAAGATAAATTTACTGAAACAGTAGCCAGTATGCGGCAAGAAGCAATTTGCCTGGAGCGATAAGAAATTCGATAGTTGATTAAGTGTATGGATTGCAACGAATTTACTTGGCAATGCAAATTATAATTACTTAATAAACATATACACTAATCAGAATGCACAAACAGGTAATGTCTTCACAGGTTATCATAACCTTTTGATTTCTGACTATTTTAAGCAAAAAATAATTTTAACACCCTACTGTCAGTTAGCCAGGTGTAAAAAATGAGACACAAGCTCGGGCCTTGTAATATGTTCGGGCTAGGGGTTTAGGTCCATGAGAAATTTCTAATTTACTGAACATACTCTTAGCACATAGCAATGCGTCCCGTGGTGGCCTAGTCACTAAACTCCGTTCCCGTAACAACAGGGAAAGTGAAGCAGCACCCGACTTGGCTAATGCTTGGGAGGGTGAACTCCTCTCGCGGCTGGGCTGCTGTGGGATTGCGTACGCTAATGGGAGCTGGCGCACGTAAAATCCGTCGTGGCTCAAATGTCTCCCATGTTTAACGCTACCTCTGGGTATGCCGATTTCAGATGGTTGGTCCCTCATCTGGAATTGGTTCAAAATGAGGGAACCCCGAGCTAAGTCAGACTACCTCCCACTGGGGCTCATTAAAATGGAGGCTTCCCCTTCCGCCCTTCGCCTTTCTACATGGGGGATCTGGCACCGCTCCGTGGTTGCCAGAGGGCATTAGAAACAACAACAACAATAAAAGTGAAATAAACGTGCTTTATTTCTAAAATAAATGGTAACAGGGCAACCTAGTGCATGCGTGAAGTTATATGCATATTTCAGAACCGTAGTTTATTGCTTAGTCACGAGATCCATGTATATCATTTACGTCTCTGCTGAAACAGATGAAATAACGAATGCTTCGACAGCATTTCATCCACAACATGATTCCCTTCAGCAAAACTTGCCTATCCCTTTATTGATATTCTATCAATAAAGGGATTTCCGTTTGTTTATTCATTATTTTAAATTTTACGCTCATGTTCAGGCTTCAAAAAGTGAGTCCAAACTCATATCCACTAGATGACCTTTCTCCCGTTTAGTTTATCCTACTATAAAGTTACGCTGATCCCTGACTCACTCTCTAACAATTCCGGTCAAAACAAAACTTTTACCGTCATTAATCCAAACAGATTAAAAAATAGTCTAAAACTGTAATAAAATTCACACCGTTCGCACGATCCGCTTGAAATTTTTCATAATCATGCATAAAAATATAGAAAACAATCTGCGCTACTTTAAAAATCTAAAAATCCACCCGTTCCGTCATTTTAAAGCGATTTTCCGCTATTTTCAGCTCTATTCTATTTCCGAGAGTAAAAAGTGTGAATCATCTGCGTGACAAAATTACCTTTTTCAAGTGAAAAAGGACGTCACACAATGGGGATTCCAATTCGTTTAAAAGTTCGTCAGTTTTACCAGGTAACATAGTTTAATTTTTTTTCCCATTCATTTTATTAAAATAATCGTCTGCTGAAGCATTATTATATTACTTGCAGTGATTATACACAACAAATTTTAAAAACATAAAGAGATAGTTGCACTCTTAGACAGAATGAAATCAAAGTTTACGGTTGTGTAAAGTAATTAAATGTTCTAACAAATAACTCATTTTTTTTTCAACGGTATTCATGATTTTACGATAAATAGATATATGAAAATAGGAAGAAAAGTTACTAAAACTATTGACAGTAAAAATGGTTTCTTGTCGGGCATAAGTTAATAGTTAAGCTATTTACAGGCTTTAAAGTTAGATATACATATAGTCTTTTCCAGATTTTCGCAGTTCTTTTATTAATATGTATTTAACAGTAAGAAATACGTAAGTAAAATAATCTGCTTGGATTCCTTATTCCGTAACTTTGGCTACTTACTTTACACATAAATGTAAATGCTATATATGCATATAATACAGTGGCGGATTATTGCAAGTTTGTCGGGGGGGCGGTTAGTTTATCGGTGGGAGCGGTTAGTTAGAAGATTGACATATACATCCATTTTATGGACGTAAAATAGGATTTTTTACATTAATTTCTTTCTTCTCGGGGGGGGGGGTTCGCCCCCTCCTCCCCCCCTTTAATCTGCCCTTGATATAATACAGTATTCATGTATGATTACAATTTTTAACTTCAATTACAGGTCCTCGGTCAAGTGATGGAAACTGAGAAACTGAAGGAAAATTACACAAAAGCAGCTGGTCAATTGTTAGTATGGATTCATTCAAAAGTGAAGTATTTTGAATCTCAAAGCAAGCTATATTCTTTAGAAGATATCCAAAAAGAAATACAGAATTTTAAAACGTACAGAGCAGAAGAAAAACAGTTTCAGTAAGCAGAGTTCTCATACGTTTCATATTTTAATAAACATTTATTCATGTTATGCCCAGTTATTAGCTTTATTTTATTATTTTCCCCTATGATTATTTCATAAACAATTTTAATTGCATCGACAATTTTCGTTCTAGAGTAGACTATAGAAGTCCCATTCTGGGAGAAACTATGCAGTCTGAAACAGCGAGATTCTAAGATTGGTCATCAAAAACTTTTTTTTCCAACTGATTGGTGAGAGTCACGTGACAGAGGAAAATTACGTCCACGCGCAATCGTTCTTTCTAAAATGTAGCTTAAAAAATAGATTGTACTATTGGAATGTCTTGAAACAATCGTCAAAATTATGAAGTACATTTGCATTAAGCTGCTGATGAAGAAATTGATTTTTTGTAGCACTTATAGTCTATTTTGATTGGTACTGATGTTCTGCTATTTATTATCAATCCTTGTTGATAGCTACGTGGCTTATATACCCTGAATGTAAAAAGAGAAAAAAAATATCGCAAAATAGGGCTTCGTTATTATTTCGAACAAGGTTGCTTGCTTACATTTGAAGTAAAAGATTTGCTAGAAGATTCAATTTTGATTGCTTTTGGAATGGCGGTGGAATACTTTTTTAGACTAAATTAAAATTAAGCTAATAAAAATCCTTATATACATTTTCTAAAAGTCCCTCAGTGGCCTAGTCGGTTAGCTCCGTTCCCCTAAGAACACAGAAAATGAAGCAGCACCGGCTTGGGCAGTGCTTGAGAGGGTGAACACCTCTCTCGGGTGGATTGCTGTGGGACCGTGTACTCTAATGGGAGCTTGCGCACTTAAAATCTGTTCGTGGCTTCGTGTCTTCCATGTTTAAACGATACCTCTCGGAGTGCCGATTTCAGGTGCTAGGTCTCTCATCTAAAAATTGGTTCAAAATTAGGAGACCATTCACAGGAGGCAACGTAGGTCTATCTACAAGACTACATAATGAATCCCCTATCTCCTGTAATCGTAGCGGTCAAGCCTCCATGTAGGCCGCTGACCCGACCATTAGGAGAAGAAAAAAATTGGCAAGGAAATTTCATTCGGACCAAAAAAAAAAAAAAAAGAAAAAAAATCCTTGTTAGAGGTCGGGTGTATTGGATAATTGGTATATTTATTTTGTTTAACTGATATGAGTTAGCAAGACAAAGCTTTTGTAACTGCAATAAATTAGGTTTCAGGTGACATTAACAACTTTTAAATTTTCGAACAACTTTCGACTTCCCGAAAATTATTATTTGGACGTCTATAATACTAATTGTTATTGATTGTCTAAAATAGGGTAATAAAACGAATTGTTAACCATTTAGTTAAAATATTCCCGATTACATGACGCTTATTAACAGTAGGAACATGAATGCTGTTAGGAGAAACTGCTTTTAATAAAACATTTGTATACTTCAGTAAAATATTTATTTATTTTTTTAACGTCCTTGAAAGAGGTACGAAAGTAGGCTAAGTCCTTTTTCTTGCATTCATTCATAATACTTCATAATACTTTCTGATTACTTCATTCTAAGACGGATCATATTTTATCTAGTTGCTATGGTGATCTTTTTTACTCCATAAAAAGTTCTAATTTTGTAAGGGATTTTGCAACAACGAGCTGATAAGTAATTCGTTTTTTGTTTCTTGATGCATTTATCCCATTGCAGTGCGGTTTGTTTTCTATTCTAGGAAATTTATCCGCAGAAAATCACTCAATCTTGATCTTTGGACGGAATCTTAATTAACATATTTCTATTTTTTCAAATTCCTCAAAATATATGTTTCTTAAATGTTACACTTTAAAAACTAAAGTAACTAGAGGGTGGCCCCAAAAAGATTGGCCCACATTAAAAATAAATAAAGAAAAAATGAAAGGGAATAGAGATGTTCCGTTTGGTACAATCTTCGTGGGACACCAAGAAATTTTGTATAGCCAATGTTCAAATTAAGCTCCAAATGTCACCAATAGTTGTAGCTGCCCCTATTTTCTTTCTCGTTTATCAGCGTCCTCTACCTTTGGAACTAATTTCTAATATTACGGGTACATGTCACACCAGTTATGCAAATTCTTTTCTCTCAAGTACGTACACGGTTTGGAGGGTTAGTTTTATGGAAAAATTATAACTGCCCTCAATGATGTAGATTCCGGTGGGAGTTATCTCACGCATGTGATGTTTTGCCTATGCCGTTGATAGAGTGGTAACCCGCAATATTCAGGGACTCCGTGCCAACAAACATAGGTGACAATATTTAACTGACATTTTCAATAGTGAAAAATTACAGGCCGTAGTGCGGTGATTGACAAAAAAGCAAGAAGAAACCGGATGCTTGGGCATCGACGAGAGCTTAAGTGAGCATCAAAAAAGGTCGGAGAACAAAAAGCAACGCTGGCGATAGAACTGAGCGCTAGTAGAGACGGTCGACAAATAAATCGCCAGATTGAAAAATTGAAAGGAATCGTCAGGGGTTATACATATACATATACACCAAAGTTTAAATGCGTTTCACCAAGATGGGATCGGTAAAGAGAACTTGTAACCTAAGCAATATTATTGTAACCCCGTGGGAAATGAAATGAAATTAAATGTATTCTAAGACAACAGACGCCAGTTCAATGTAATGTGGAAGTTAAAACCAAAGTAATTTAAGAGACAGTTAAATAGCGTTACGGATAGAAATGGCAGTTTTAAAAATAGCAAAGAGAATTAAATTTAGAATAGGAAGAGGAAAATCAAAGGTAATTATAAGTATGTTATAACTGCATCACATATATCTCTCCAAAGGCCATATGTAAAAAAAAAAAAAAAAAAAAATTATATGTGTTATATTTCAATATAATGGTGTTTGTATTTTTGCTAACTGAGCTTTTTGTATTCTGCTGGCTGAACTTTTCTATTGATAGCTATTTTTTGTGGCCATTGGGTAGGTATATGTGATGCAGTTATCACATATTTATAATTACTTTTGATTTTTTACCTATTCTAAATTTAATACTCTTCGCCATTTTAAAAACTCCCATTTCTATCCGTAACGCTATTTACTGTTCCTTAAATTACTTTCGTTTTAACTTCCAGAATACATTTAGCAGACATCTGTTGTCTGAGAATACATAAAATTTGATTCCATTTCCCACGGGGTTGCAATAATATTGCTTAGGTTACAAATTCTCTTTACCGATCCCATCTTGGAGAAACACCTTTAAATTTTGGTGTACATGTATAACCCCAAACGATTCCTTTCAATTTTTCAATCTGGTGATTTATTTGGCGACCTTCTTCTCAGCGCTCAGTTCTATCGCCAGGTTGGCTTTCCGTTCTCAGATCTTTTTTGATACTCACTTACGCTCTCGTCGCTGCCCAAGCGTCACGTTTGTTCTCGCTATTTTGCCAGCCACCGCACTACTGCCTGTAATTTTTCATTATTGAAAATGTCAAGTAAAATATTGTCACCTAATTGTTGGTCGGCATAGAGTTCCTGAGTATTGCGGGTTACCACTCTATACAACGGCATAGGCGAAACATCACCTGCTTGAGGTAACTCCCTCCAGAATCTACATCATATATCATGATGCCTAATTCCGTGGCGCGACATTGCTGAACCGTTACCAAGACAACTGACGGTGTTCATTTTTTTCATATGGTTTTTCATTTCATGGTTTTACATTTTCAAGGTCGTGCGCTCTTCAAACGGGAATCCCAATTACGCTGAGGGGGAGGGGCAGCGGTGAAAGATGTAAAGATGGGAAACCTTGCTCCTGTAAGCATTCGTCAGATATAAACAAACATGGGGGATTTGTTTGAAATCGCCGCATTAGGAGGTATGATTTCCGAGGAATATGATGATAGTAGTTTATACAAATTATCAAATCCTCGAGAAGATAGTTACTAAATAATTAGAACATCATAAAATATTTATAAATAAATTAAACCCACTGCGAACATTACATGTAAACAAACCTGGATTAAAAAAATAACTATAAAACCTAGATTTTTTACGCCCAAGGATTTGCGGCGAGAGGTTCTTACTGAATTTGAAATAAAAAAGAATTAGTTTAGTAAATGCGTAGGTATTAGTGATAAATGACTATTAGAAAAAAGCCTAGCCACGTCCAATTCCCGGTAAACTCTGTACGTTAGCAAGTCCCCTGTTCATTTCTTTATTTCGTTGCAGCGGGATGTCTCATGTAATTTTTTTTTTATCATTGCAGCGGAAGGATTCACATTCCGCCCCTTTAAAATCTCATACCGCCGACTGAGCTCTGTTTTTAGCAGTTGCGTAGGTATTAGCGATAAATGACTGTTAGAACACAGACAGGTCAAAGGGGAAGCCTGGCCACGTTCAATTCCCGGTAACCTCTGTACGCTATCAGATGCCGCGTTCATTTTTTTTCAGCTGGAAGTCCCATGGCCTTTTTTTATCATTGCAGTGGGAGGATTCACATTCCAGTCAGAGTCATTGCTAAGACTTTTTTAGGAGGGGGGGAGATGTCGATAAACGGCCAAGTCAAATATCTGTTTACTTATTTTTTTATCAACTATATTACTAACTTTTTACTTTTGCCAACTGGATTTGCATAATTTTTCCCAAGTGCACCAGACACCGAAAGTAAATTATCGTTTTCGTTAATTTTTTTCACTAATTTTGCCAAGTTTCATCGAATTTTGCGAGCGTTAGGGAGGGGAGGCTGCCCCGTACCCCCCTTTAGCAAGGGCCCTGATTCCAGCTTAGCCACGTGCAATTCCCGGTAACCTCTGTACGCTAGCAAGTCCCCTGTCCATTTCTTGTTTTCGTTGCAGTGGGAAGTCCCATGTACTTTTGTTTATCATTGCAGCTGGAGGATTCACATTCCTTCCCTTTACAATCTATTACATAAGGCCAATGGACATTTCTCTTCCATTGCTCTGGCAATGCCAGGACATGCTGCTAGGCTAGTACAAATTAAAATAAAACTGCAGTGTTATACAAGCTTTTTAACTTACTACATCTATTTAGATACTTAGAAGAGTTTATTCCAACTTATGGTTTTTCTATAATTGAAAATCTGTGATACATGTTTGGAACGAAGGGAAGGGAACAAGTTAAACCAAATAAAACATTGAAGTATTTTCCTTTCGAAATTGCCTGTATTTTTAGAAAAGATTGAAAGAATTCATCCTAAAATTCCCAAGGGTGATTACACACATGATGTGAATCTAAACATTTAAAGTGAAATAAAGATGACAACTAATAAGCAAACAGTAATAATAGATCGGCTTATTTTAAATCTTACTGCTACTAGAATTAATTTAAATGTTTCAAATTAGCTGTTTTTTTTATAACTGCTTTACACTTTCGGAGGACGAGGGTGAGCGGTTCCCCTTTGCCCCCCCCCCTTAAGTACGCATTTGGCTCAAAGCACCTTCACCAAAATAATCTTCAAATAATAGAAACTGCATATAGCTGCTACTGTGATACCATAACAAATACACTAGCTAAGGAGAAATTTGCCGGACAGTCCCTTTCTCTAGCAAACGATCAAATGAATAACAGAAAAAAAATGCCGAAGGACACGCATCCGGTGTCCTTGAGCGAGCAAAAAAATTTTCCCCCTCCCACACCGTTTCGAAACGAAATCAGTAACAGAAAACGTCCTCCTCCTATAGGTGACGGTGACAAGCATCATCTAACAATAAGCGGTGAAGTCTTATCAGTGACAGTCACCTAAAGAGTAAACGAGTACTCAATCACATTTAAGGATCACTGCTACCGGGGAATAGCAATCACTCTTTTCACTGATATCAGAAGATCACCATTATGCCCATTTACATTCAGCCCTTCCCCCTTCTTCTCCCGCTGCAGCTTTTTTTCCAGGAAATACTTCTGTTTCAGCTCCAAAAGAAGTGAGCGTTTACATTCAGCTGTACTCGCCTTCTCCTGTGGGCGGAGTACAGCTGAGGGAAGTACAGTAGTTTTCTACTGTACTTCCCTCCTCTTCCCTTAAAAATCCCTCGAAGGGGGATCGCGCTGGGCAGAGAGGTGTTCAAAAAAAGTCATGGCATGAGCGGGACGAGAGAGGTGTTTACTCTCCTGCTAAGGCCATTTCTCCCTTTTCTGCCGTGAAAGTGGGCTGAGTGTAAACGAGGGGTTAAGCCCATCCCTTGTGTCAAAAAAGGTCTGAGAAAAGAAAGCCTGGCGATAGAACTGAGTGCTAGAAGAGACGGTAGCCAAATAAATCACCAGATTGAAAAGAATCGTTAGGGGTTATACATGTATTGGGTTGGCAACAAAGTAATTGCATTTTCTTGTATAAAATTCAAGCAAATAAGTTTTCAACAAGTTTTTAATTACAGGTAAGCTGTGCCTGAACATACGATTCATATTTGTTACATTTTAAAGTAAGAATTTCGCTGGCAGTATATTTTTTTTCGTCCATGAAAAATGACCACCCTCTCCTTTATTTCGCGTCTATCCTCCTTGAAGGACAATATTCAAAATGTCCTGAAATTAATTTTTAGATATTCGTGACTACTGTATTTTACAGAAAGAATTTCACGGATATCTCTATTTTCATTTGAGATCACGCTTTATATGTGAAAAGAACTTTTTGACCCCTTACTCCCCTAAGATTACGAATTTTGGAACATGCTCTCTGATCTAGCACCTATGTTGAAGAACTCACGTACGTGCCAAATTTCGCATAATTAACTTCAGTAGTTTTGGCCAGGCGAAATATTGACATACGGAAAAACGAAATTACTTTGTTGCCAACCCAATACAACAAAAATTTAAATGTGTTTCGCCAAGATGGGATAGGTAAAGAGAATTGGTAACCTAAGCAGTATTATTGTAACCACCGTGGGAAGGGAATCAAATTAAATGCATTCTCAGGCAACAGACGCCTGCTAAATCTATTGCGAAAGTTAAAACCAAAGTAATTTAAGGAACATTAAAATAGCGTTACGGATAGAAATGGAATTTTTTAAAATGGCAAAGAGTATTAAATTTAGAATAGGTAAAGGAAAATCAAACGTAATTAAAAAAATGGGACACCTGCATCACATCTCCGCGCCTCCCCATCATTATTTTTTAATAAAAAACGAAAAAATTATACGCCACTCTTTGGATAATATTTTTGCGAAACAGCAAATTCGTTGACTAATGCTTTTCTTTTTTTTTCTATCAGTTCCGAAAATGATAAGCAACTGAACAGTTGAAAGAAGCTGCGGTTTTTTTGCGACGAACCCCGGCGTTACTGTAACTTCATAGAAATATCCTTCCTCAAAGATTTATTCCATAAAATTTACTGTTTTCGGCTATGAAACATATCCCCCCCCCCTTCCCCCGAAAAAAAAGAGCCTCTATGCTTTCCAAAACATACGGATCATGACCAAATGTAGCAAAAGTTTGCATCTCTTAACAATTTCTCTTAAAACTTTCGTTACCATTGTTTGAAGTTATTGTTTGTAAACCTCTGAAAAAAATGTCCCCTCTTTGATGTATTTTTTAAAAAATATATTCTAAACGGCAATAATATGCATTTAATCTTAGGTATGGAAAAAAGAACGAAGTCGAAGTTTTATACTTCAATATTCAGATGAAACGTTTGGGAACAAGAGGCTGGATTCCACCAGAGTCGGTTTCGCCAGCAGCTATAGAAAGGGCTTGGTCTGAACTTCAAAGAGCAGAGCATGAACATGAAATTTATATGAGAAATCAACTGAAAGAGCAAGAAAGGCTTGAAAGTCTAGCGTACAAGTTTAAATCTAAAGTAAGTCAAAAATAAAAACTGTCCGCGGAATCAATTCAGCATTAACTTTCTAAAGCGCAAGCATTTTCAATCAATATAGAAGATCAACTGGATAGACTTTCCAACGCTGAAAAAGTGCAGTCGTTTCCATCGATACATTTAACTACCAACAGCATGGCGGTCGAACGAATAGCCCATCTCGTACCACACAGTGCAAAAAGTTTTCTGTCACAGCAGTCTGTGCGTCCGCACAGTTGGCTGTATTAGAAAATTTCTTTAGTTCTGTGGCGCCAGATGGGTTATTCGATCGACCGCCATGTTTTTGGTAGTTACATGGATCGATGGCAAAGACAGTACTTTTTCAGCGTTGGGACCATTTAACTATATTTTTTTGCGGCTATCGGCGAAAGCGCTGAAATAAGCTGGATCCACGTGCGTCCACCGCGCGTAAAAGGGTTAAATAATCAGAAAAAGGAATAAATCATTACAGTATAATAATAATCAAATCAGCAAAAAATTGTTGATGAAACTAGCTGCAAATGACATTGTAAAATGCTGTAATTGTAAAATTCATCTTTCAAATTTACAAATCTAATGTGTTATTGCTGATTAATTTAGAGAGCTGTGAGAGAAGGTTACATCAATGAAATACAGAAGATTCTTACTGATCCGAATTATGGTGCTAGCATAAAACAGTCAGATGCAACTTTCAAGAAACACGAAGCTATAAGAACAGGAATAATTTCTAGAGTGAGTTTCTTGCATTTTTATGTTTTTACGTTACTTGATTTCTATTTTTAAGAATAGTAATTACGCTTTTACTAATGTAAATCAGAACTTAGTTAGGCTGAAAAGTTGACATCATTGCAATACAAGCCCGTTTAATAGTTGTACATTTTCATGAAGGAGTATTATTAATACAAGAAACTTCGTTTGTGGACTTTTGAAGGCGATCTGATTTTAATATCACTAACAGAAAATGAAAGAAGGAACATCTGGGCTGTAAACCGTCGTATTAGTAAGCTATTATTCCATACATTTTTCAGATAAACTCTCGCAACTTTTCAGAGTTTACACACTTAAAAATTAGAGCATTTTGCTAAGTTGAGTGAAAATTAAAATTGAGATTTAAAATATATTGTTTGGCCTTCTGCTATAGAGATAGCTCTGTATCTTATTGGAAGACGTAATTCAAATCCTGAACGCTAATTTTTCTTTTCTCTTTTTGTCACCTCAAAAAGAAAGAAGGAATCGGAAAAGTTCATAGAAATCTACTTTCTAACTATAGTTTAGAGCGACCTCCTGCTCGAATGACGTCTCTCATTTCGTAAGACTTCCGAACCATATTTACTTTGCTTCCAAGAACACCCCCCGAAACAAACAAACAAAAAAAAAGAGCCTGGTTAATTTGTTCAGTGAAAACCGTTGGTTCACCCCAAGTATGGTCGTCCTCATTCTGCAGCGCACAAACCACAGAGCGGCCAATTGCTCCGGAATATAACTAACCAGTTTTTGTAAACAGTAATATTTTTAGCACTTCAATGCTATTTCGCTCGATCACGGTTTTTGGTGTAGACACGATTTGTCTACGCGCCGTATCACTTTTCAACTTTTATAAATATATTTTGAGTGTAGTTAGAAAACGCCTGGCGAATATTGTAAAATAGTTTTAGTAGGCGATTTAAATATAGATTTTAATTCCGAAGAAGTGTTTTATAGAACAGAGAAGACAAATACGGTACACTCATAGATTATGATGCACTTTCCAAATGGTATTTATAAAGGTGAAGTATAGTTTGACTATGCCTGGCGAAAATTTGTAAAGAGTTTTGGTAGGAGATTTTAATATAGATTTCTATTCCGAAGAAGTGTTTTATGGAACAAAGGAGGAAAACACGGTACGCTCATGGATTAGGATGCCCATTCCAAACAGTATTTAAAATATGTCTACGCGATATAGTTGGAATATGCCTATAGTTCGAATGTGCCTGGCGAAGATTGTAAAACAGTTTCAGTAGGCGATTTTAAGATAGATTTCGATTCCAAAGATGTGTTTTATGGTTCAAGAAAGAGTTGATTCCTATTTTAACGCCTCTACTCTCGCCAACCTAAAATTTCCCCGCACTTTGGCGAGCTTTGCAGTCATGGGTCTCTAGGAGTTATGCACAAGTTTAAATGCTCCCAAAAGAACTAGATGAAAACTAATGTGAACAAATTAGCAATAAACGCACCAGTTAAGGAATTTGAAGACACTTAATTATTAAAACTACATTAATTGGCTACCCAAAATAAATAAAAATGTAACGGAATGCTGTACTTACAGGTTGTTCCAAATCGCTATTTTAATACTAAATTACGATTGCCACATAAATACACAAAATCGTCATGGTTACTGCAAATGTTTAATGATCGCCACCTTGGTGAGAGTCGGGGCGTTAAAGCAGGAATCAACCCAAGAAAGACAAAGACGGCACACTCACGGATTATGATGCACATTCGAACCAATATTTAAAGCGGTGAAGTATAGTTGTAATATACTTGGCGAAGATTGTAAAATAGTTTAAGTAGGCGATTTTATGATAGATTTCGATTCCAAAGATGGGTTCTATGAAACAAGGAAGCAAAATACGGTACGGCACATTCATGAATAATGATACATTTTCCAACTTAATGGAATAAGGAAGAAAAATAGGGACGACACATAAATTATGATATGCTTTTAATATGTAGCACTATATCGTATTTAAAATCTGAAAGTGTTTCAGACTTTTTTACTTATTTTTTAAAAATATTTTTTCGAAATGGTAATAAGTCGGCACATTTAACATGGAAATTTTGTTATAATTTAACGGTGTAGCTCGAAAAAAATCATGTGATTTTGGTACATAAGTACAAATAAACTAATTGTGTCAGGCACATCAAAATTTTGAAATTGTCTCTTTAGAAGCTGTACTAAATACTGAAATAAACGATAAACTTGTATCCGTTTAAAAACTTTTAGAAAAAAATTCTTAAAAATCGGAAATTTTCCCAAAACGTGTCACTCTTCGAAAAATCTTGCAGCCCAGATCCATGTTTAAGAATTTTTTCTGAAAATTTCATAAGAGGCACAGCTTTTTCGCTTACTACAGTGTGCAAAGCAGCTTATGAAGAACCATCTGGAATTTTTTTGAGACCATGGTGCTATTAGTTTATTTCAATTTGAGTACCAAGACTAACAACAGAGTTTTTTTATCCTTCGAACTAGTCTTAAGCCTAAAATGATAGTTTAAGAAAGGTGGTTAATTGTATTCCGAAGCTGTAGGCAACCCAAACTATGATAGACCAATAGGCCAAACCTCAATTTAATAATTTTAAAGATCTTAAATGTTCCTCTAACCCTACGCATCCATTTGTTCCTTTAAGTAACCACAAATGAATATTTGCAAAATTTATTTTTTTCATTTTTTAAAATGACTATGGGGTCATTCTGAATAAATATACTGAATTAAATTTAGAGGACTGCTAAAGATGTAAGTTAGTATTTTTAGTTACTTCACATACAATTTATTTATGCATTATAATGCTTATTTTATTACCATTTACAACTGTATGCTTTTAAGAAACAACCTGTTTAAATCTTTTAAATACAAGTTGTCCGAAAACTTGGAGGGAAGGTAGACATCATCATTAGGACACATAATTACATAGGAAAGAATGGATAAAAATCGATGGATGGAAATCGATAGATGGCGTTGTATGTGAGCTCTCAAGGTCACCACGCGTGGTTTCCTCTTTGTCATATTTGCCCCATGGTGGCCAAGTGAATGGACACTGAACATGGTAAATGGCCGGAGCATGAAGGTGCTGGGTTCGGACCTGTCGCGTGGCTGTCGGTCTAACGGTTCGGCGTTTTGGGCGGTTTTCTCCTTTTTTCGGAAGATTATCGACCACAACATTAAACAGTTTTATTTTACTTTAAAAATTAGGATTTATTCAAATATCAAATCAATAAAAAAAGAATTAGTGTAGATAATCTTCTAGAAAAAAAAAACCCGTAAAAGTTGGCAGGTATGACAGCGAGGAAGCCATATTGGCCGATCTTGTGAGTTCGCGTAGAGCGCCACCTTTCGATTTCTGCCCATGCTTTCTTATGTAAATATTGTTTCTAATGATGTTGTGTACCTTCCCTCCAAGTTTGTACAAAGTTCCGGGACACCCTGTACATTCTGAAATTTAAAACTTTTCGTTTTGTAATTTTTTTCAAAACTTCAATGTACTTAAAAAAACTTAAATGTGTAATTGTGAAAATTTATAATTTATAATAAATTTTTGATTATATTATTAGGAGATAATGATGAAAGATCTTTTCAAGACGGCTGATATATTGATTGAGTCAAACTATAGAGAAAAGGAGACTATAATTTTGTCGTACGTATTCATGTTTTGTTTAGAAAATTGTATGCTTAGATTTACATGACACTTTTTATGGAATGATTAAACTCAGTTGTTCTTATTTCATACTGCCAACTGTTACAAAATCCTACGGTGTTTTGTATCTCAATAAAACTAGCACCAAAAAAAAAAAAGTATCAAACATACATAGAACACTGGCATTGAATTTATCTGCTCTTAAATTAATGTCCTTAATTAGAGCTTAGTTATCCTTTAGCCAGTATTACAGTAATTAAAAGACTGAGAAGGCACGCTTTGAGATGCTGTAAAAACAAGTTTTGACGGTAAAACAAGTTCTGGCGGTATGTACCTTTATTTAGAATGGTATATAAGGAATTGAAGATGTCCATTTAATGGGTTTTAGTATACCCATCTTCAATATGTTATGAGGAAAATAGGCACCCACATAATCAAAGTTGACATATAAGGGCGCCCAAATGAAAATGGCTCTACAAGTGGTTTGAGAAATGGTTTAATGGTATTAATATAAACTAGTATACAAAAGAAAGAAGTAAAACAGGTGTAACAGATACTCTAGACTAAGTCCCCCAACAAGTGTCCCAGCGGTCAACGAGATAGTGAATACCTGGGCGAAGAAGCTTCGGGGAAGGGGTCAACCTTTTAAAGTATTGTGTGCACACTTCCTTTGTTCATAGACGTTTCCTCTACTTTCCCCGGAGCTTCTTTACTCAAGTATCTATCATCTAGTTGGCCTCTGGGACACTTGTTTCACACTACAAGGTGACTTTGTCTAGCCTATTTGTTACCCCTGTATTATGACCATTATATTTGAGCATGTGCGATTCTCGAACTTTTCGAAGACTTCTATAAAGGGTTTATTTTTGTGACTCGTGGGGTATGATGTGTGTCAATTATAAAAGTGGACTCGTAACCGGAAGGTTGCGGGTTCGATACTGGCGTACCACTAAAGACCATTGTGTACAGACGGTGTACGTGCACGTTAAATCCGTGGTTCCAAAAGTCCTCTTGCGGAAGCTAGCAGTTTCCGAGGGATGTCAGTATTCAGAAAGGAAGATCAAAATGGGGAGAAAAACTCCGGGAAGGACGTGAGTAGCTCTAAACGACACATTCAGTGACGTGAGCTGCCCTCTTCTGGCAAATAAATGTTAAGAATCTTTTGGTCGACTGATTGATTGATTTTGGAAAAACGGCCAATTATCTGCACTAAGGATCTAGGCCGAGGGGGAATGCCCTCCGTGGGGGTCTTTCTAAGGTGTCCCAACCCGTATTTACAATACGTTTCGAGGAAAACCACGGAAAACTCCGAACGGCTAGGTCGACCAGCGTGAACTGGTTTTGAACGTCCAGGCACTTCCCTTCTCCTAGCTGAGAACGGTATGCGCTCGGCCGCAGGTGGGGCTAAGAATCTTTTCGAGCTTGTAATTTTGGATATTCGATGATGTATTATAGTATGGTAAATAAAATACATCCAATAATTACACTGACCCTAATTCAGCAATTAGTAATTTCAAAGTGGCTTAGTAGTTTAATTAAGTTGAATCTTATATGCTAAAGTTTAACAAGTGTCCTACAACTTTTTTTCCTTGCAGTAAGAAACAAACAGAAGAAAAGTGGAATTATGTATTACGCTTATTGGAAGCATTTGATGAAAAATTTTCTCACTTACGTGAAGTTATGACTACTATAGAAGAGATGGACTCCATCATTGAAGAAATGCAGCAGCTTCAGGTTAATATGTTTTTTAGTTGGAGTGTGCTGCATATTGTTATTTTACAGTGAGCAAGGCTGGGGACGATACATTAGGGAAAATTACTTATGGTGACAATAACCATTTAAGGACAGCGAGCATAACTTTACCGTATGAGTACTGCATGAAAGATCAATCCATACCACTGCATACCATTTAATTATGATTAATATGTATTTAATTATGATTAATATGTATAGTTCAAATATGAAGTTCACAAATATGAAGTTCATAGAAATAGCTCACCATGAAATTGTTCTTCAATTTTTCACTGCATTTTCTTAAATATTTACTATTCCCTACAGCTACACTCATAAATGCGTTCTCGTTGTAGTTATAAAAAAGCACATAAAATGAAATAAATAAAAACATAATTACAAACTTAAATAGATAAAACGTGAAGCGCTTTTCAACAACCTCTATCGTTTACTACAATATTCGCCTATCAAAATTGCTACACCAGGAAGAAATGTAGATAACAAAATTATATTTATTGTACAAATATATTATACTGGAAATAACTAGTGATTAAATTTTCAAGAAATATGGGTGCATAGATCCTGAGAAATCAGTACCCAGAACAACCACCTCTGGCAGTCATAACAGCACTTATATGCCTCTGGCCATTGAGTCAAACAGAGATTGGATGGCATGTACACTCTATAACAAAAAAATCGACGCACCAAGAAACAATCATCCGATTGCTTTGAAATTTCGCATGCATGAATGTTTTAAACAGATATGCAAATGATTCAAATTTGGTGTCCAATGAATAAATAGTTTGATCTCTAGCGCATCCAGCAGATGTATATAAGGATCAGTTCTTCCAACGGTTGTTAAAACTTTTGGTTTGATTGCAATTCAGATGACCTTTCAACAACTTAAAAAATGCCTCGCTGCAGGATTCGTGCTCATTACGAGCAACTGTCAGAGTTTCCGCCTCTAAATCGGATGTTTTTGTTTAATTGGTCATCAAACAGCACTTTGATAGATATCTTTTTGTTTTTATGTGGTCCTATTTTATTGCTTTTGCTTAATAAGGGTCTTTTTTCCCTTATAGGCAGAAATGGACGCTGAAAGCGAGCCACTGGATGTGGAAAGTAGTCTGCAGAAACATGCCTTGAAGGAAGTGCAGATTGCTTCGTGGGCAGAAGCTGTGCATCATTTCAAAAATAAAGTTGAAAAAAAGAAGAAAATAAAAGATCTGAATGTTCTTCAAAATCAGATTAAAAAATTAAAGACCACTCATGAAAAGTAAAATGATGTTAAAGTATCTTAATTTTAAACCATCAAAACTTGAATTTTTTTCCCTCAAATTTAATTTTCATTGGGGTTATTGTCTTAAGATAACACGAAACAAACTTTTTTTTTAATTTTAAATTTTGTTAGTCAGAAACTGCTGGTACCAGACAGTACCGCTAGGCTATTACAGTATTCAAACGAAAAGATTTTTAAGGTAATAATTCCTGGTGCCAGTTGGTACCGCTAGAACTTTCCGGGTTAATTGAATTTTTAATTTTATAGTTGAAGTAGGCTACTTTCGTTTCTTTTTAACAAAAATGCCTGCACTCGTTAATTAAAATGCAATATTATAGCATACGTTTTTTGTAAAAAAGTGTTGTATGCTTTGTGGACGGGGTTTTTGCGTACTGAAGTTCTTAATTTACCTTTTTACCACTGTAAACATGTAGTACATTTAATTTCTAGGGAACTCAACTTTTTCATAAGTTTTTTTATAGTCTTATTTTATACTGAGTGCTCCGATTTTTAGTTTATAAAATTTTCTTTTTAACACTGATGCACTAATAAAATTTTAGTAATGTCAATTGATTTTGCAGAAAACGGAAAAATCTGATGTAGTAGTACAAATTATTGACAATACCATAATTACTGACAGTTGTTCCTTAAATGTTCAAAAAGGTGATAAAAAGTTAGTAAATGGAGAGTTTCTTATCTGAGTCTCGCAGTGGGTTGTGTACAAAAGATTTCGGTCAAGAAGTTAAGTCTCGATTTCGCCTGTAATAACTATGCAACGTCAGGTTTCTCAGTTGAATTTTGTTTAATCTACATTGATGAGACTTCTACTTAATGAAAATGCAGTTTCCAAATGCAAATATTCATTTAAACATCCAAATTTAGGAATGTCAACAATTAGTAATCCAAAACATCAATTTACTTAGTTTTCGACACTCCCGTGAACTTCACATAAAAATGTGTCAAACGCATATATTATTAATTTTTTTTTCAACTCAGTTGTCCTCCCCCCTTTTCAGAATAACGAAGGCATCCAATTTTTTAACACGGGGTGTCAATAACAGATTCACGTATAAGTCAATAATTGAAATCTTAAAAACCAATTATGGACCAATTAAATGTACTGATACTGACACCCCGGAATTTTATATTGATTTAAAATATATCTACCTGTCTCGCAAATTTCAATTCTAATGCTGCCCCACTTTGTTCAAAGTAAAATTGTTTAAAATTTTATTACGTTGTCAACAATTTGTTCCTTTCCCTTCCAATAATTGGACGCATTTGTATGTAACTGGCTCTTATTCATGCCAACAACTAGTTCATCCATTTCAATTAATATGGTGGGAAATGCTGTTGAATTTCCGCTCATAAAACGAAAAATATAATAGTTTGACAGAAGTAATGAGTGGAATGGGTTGTGCAATGGTCATAAAAAAAAACTTTGAAAAGTCAACATTGATTTTTGAATAAGAAAATTATTAAGAAAACAACGCAAAATTTTCGTTAGAGTGTGGGTTATTGGTACGATGTGGGTTATTGGTACCACAAGTTATTATTATTTTTTTAACGAAAATATTGGGTTGTTCGGGAAGTAATTTCGTTCTTTCCCAATAGAGGACTTAATTGTATTTTTACACAGCCAACTGCACATTTCAGCTGCATGAACATTATATATTTTGACAGCTTATATAGCAAGCTTGCTTGCGAAAAATGGTCGATTGATTCTGAGCAGGAGTTTTTGGTTGATTCACTTTCAAATATGGCAATTGAAAAACGGCCTTTTCGACATCTTTTGCATTTTCTCTATCGAAAGCGTAAAAATACGGTTTAAGAAAGAAAAAAAAATATCCAGTATGTATGAAGAAGATGTATTCAGAGAATACCAATGCCAAAACTGATTTTCAAAATTTTGATCCCGCAATTTTGATGCTGAAGATGCACCATGTTCTATAAGGCCGATTGAAACTGATGAAGGCACAATAAAGGCATTCATTGATTAAAACTGGCGAATGACAACTCGTGAGATCGCTGAAAGAATGACCATTCATGATCATTTAAAACGCCTCAAAGCTCGACATGTGTGTTCCTCATGTTCTTAAAAACAAAATGACTTTCCGAACAACCCAATGTTACTAAATACTATCAATCATCCATTCTCAGTAATTGTTTCTGCCTTTACGGTTGTATAATTATTATGTACAGAGAAGTTCGTTGTTGAAGCTTTGCTTCTTGCTGTCTTCCCAAAGTTGCATAACCCTTCTTGCCATACCTCTCGTAAATGGCAATGATAAACGAATATATGTACTTAAAAATCTGAAAAAGTAGCTTTTATTAAAAAAAAATACATGTGCTACAGTAAATAGCTTTGTTGCTGGTAAACATTATCGGAAAATTTCAGCTTAACTGAAAGTGCTCGAGTTCGCCGTGAAATGCTGGAAGAACAATTAAGAGTGAAAGAACATAATGAAAATGTCGAGGAAATACTGGCTTGGATTTTTGAAAAGCAGTTATATTGCACAGCTGAAGTTTATTGCAAGGACTTAGCTAGTGCTTTACTTTTACAAAAGAACCACAAGGTAAGTGAATATTTTTAACTGCAACTTCCCTCGCAGAACATCTGCTTGTTAGCATTTCCATATCTAATACATTATATTAAAAAAAAATCATCCCTGTAAAATTTCACCAAAAACACAGTTCTTTACCTGTTCGTTTTTCTGATATAATGCTCACGATCACCGATGCAAAATATTTCGTGTAGAAAGATCAACTTCTACTTGGCCTTGAGTGAGAAGTGGTCTAGAGCAAAATATTTTTTTCCCTCCCACAAAAGTCTCAGTTTTTTATTTGTTGATTTCCATGGAAATTGCCAGTCGGAGAGGATATTGGGATTTGCGATTTCCTGAAGTAACTGAGAAAAAATCATTTTCACCTCGAATCCTTTATTTTGAAAATACACTCATGTCCATAAATTAAGGATAATGAAGTTCAGGCAAAGAAAGAGAAAGAAGCAAAACAAATTTGACTTATTTGTAAAGTCTGTTTATTAAACAAAAAGTAAAGAGCAAAAAAGATGCTATATGTTTGACATAATTAATAAAAATTGCAAGTTTTACTCCCTTGATCAAATTTCAAAAAAGAACCTATTTACAAAAAACAGTATAACATGGTTAGTAGGATGGTTAATACGGAGTATGTCTCCCGGACGATGCAATACAGGCCTGACAACGCCTAGGCATGCTGAGTATCAAATTTTCAATCTGATCTTGGGGAATATTACACCACTCATCAAGCAATGCACTCCGAAGTTCCGGTAGACTGGTGGGAGAGGGTTGACGGGCTGCAATTCGTCGGCCAAGCATATCCCACACATGCTCTATTGGATTCAAGTCCGGTGAGTATGCTGGCCAATGCATACGGGTGATATCCTCCGATTGAAGGCATTCGTCTACAATGTTTGCACGGTGAGAACGGGCGTTGTCATCCATAAACACAAATTCAGCACCCATGGCGCCCTTAAACAAACGTACATGTTGTTCCAGAATGACATCCCGATAGATGTGGCCTGTCATCGTTACAGTCTGAACATGCAGGTTAGTTCTGGAACCAAGAATAATTCCTCCCCAAACGAGCCATCCTGCACCACCGTAACGGTGTCTTTCAATGGTGTTCTCTTGGTGGTAACGGATACCTGGCGCTCTCCAGATGAATGTCCGGCGAGAATCAGACTCCAAACTAAACCTGGACTCGTCGGAAAACATCACACAAGACCACTGTTGCGGTGTCCACAATGCATGCTCTCTACTCCAGGTTAATCGCAGGCGACAGTGAGTTGCGGTAAGTGGAACACATCTGACAGGCCTACGAGCATATAGACCAATGTGCCCTAAGCGTCTGTACACGGTCTGCCTTGAAACTGTCGTACCGGTAGCTGAAGAGAGCTGACGAGACAGGTCTGATGCTGTACTCCGTCTGTTTCTTTTGGCAGTAACTGCCAAATAGCGGTCCTCATTCGGCGTTGTTACTCGGGGGCGACCTGTGCTGTAACGTCTACTCACATTACCATCATCTTGGAATCGTTGCCAAAGCCTGGAGATGACACTCTGGGCGATTCCAAGTTCCTCGGATACTTCCAGCTGGGTACGTCCACATTCCAGTCGTCCGATAATTCTGCCACGTAAAACATCATCCAAATGCCTCCTTTGTGCCATAACTATGCGGTTTTTGCACTGAAAGGCTTTCACAGCGCTTGTGAACAATTTTACTTCTTTGCCACCATTCCTTATATACCCCTCTCTTACACTCTCGTCATTGTGACGTACCATCCACGCCATCTGGTGGTTTCCTGTAATTTGCATATTTTTCTTCAAGATGTGTGTGATCATTCCACAGGTGAAATTTTTATTTTAGATATCAATTTCTGTGTGATTCTGAATTATCCTTAATTTATGGACATGAGTGTAATTAATCCTACTGGACCTCGGCCGTATCGTTTCTTGGAAATCCTCAAAGAACTCATTTTCACGATTATTTCGCTTTTCATTATAAATTATTTCTAAAATAATGCTTGCTGCTGAAAGCAGGCGAAGTATTTTCATAACACTGTTGTGCTTGAAAAGACGTCTTTCTTATAGGTTTTAGGATCTGAAATTTTATTGAAAAGGAAACTAATAGAAAAATTGCAAGATGAAAGGCTAGAAAATGCGATTCTTGATTTAGAAAAACAGTGGACAGAAAAAGAAAAATACATTGTAATTGCAGTGGAAGCTTATCAGGTAAGATTTTTATACGTGCTAGTATGCTCATTTGTAAAATGCTTAAAACATCAGTACTAAAAATATATATTCTATAAATTACATTTTTTTTATTTAACAGTATATACGTGATGCGGAAGAATATAGCGCATGGGTATCAGGAAAAATGCACCTGCTGTCAACTTTAGACTATGGAACAGATGAGCTTACATGTGATGTAAGAAAATATATTCAGTGCTATCTTTTTAATTTGATTTTCTCTTCTGGAATATATTAAAAATTTTCCAAATTAATATATTAGATACGTCTTCGTATAAATTTTGACATTTATTAACCATTGCATTTATTTTATTTTATTTTATTTTATTTTTTATTTTTTTTCACGAGAGCATAATATTTATATAAAAGAATTTCTCTTTTCCTTTTCATTTATTTCTTTATGAAGTTTGCTTTATTCTGACTAGCACTATCTGTACATGTGTACTTGTAAGTAAAAGACATTTCTATGCAGTAAAATTTCCATTCAAATTTCTAGATCAAATTAGTTAAGTTTTTTAGATTGTATTTTTATCATGCTGTCTGTTATAAAAAGTACACACGAAAGTAATAATTTCCAAACATTCCTGCATTAGCTATTGTACTGTTACGTTAAATGACGTTTTTTATTATTTTGAAAAGTTTCTCCTATTTTAGAGAAAAAAAATTAATCTACTTGAAATGTTAATTCTCTAGAGACTGTAGCAGTGAACAACCTCTTGTCAGCGTTAAAATTACAAATGCTTTTCTCCGAATCATTCCTCATTTCCTTTGAAAATAAAACGACTAATTTAAAAGTGTTTCTTATAGTATACCAGGTATTTAATACTGTATATTGAATAATTATTTTTTATTTTGGGGGAAGCTGTGCTCGCAAAATAAACTGAAATTGCCTTATATACCGCAAATGTATTCCTACAAAAACCAATCCATATTTTAGGCACTCTTTCGTCGACATGTTCATAATGAAGCAGAAATCAAGGCACAGTCAGTGGAAATTAAAAGGCTACGTGAAGTGTCAGAAAAACTTCAACATTCATTGAAGGAAGTACCTGTAAGTAACCTGTTGAAATTATGCAAAAAACAATTAATTGTAAATGAAACTTTGATTAACGTTTTATATGCTTATTTTTGATATAGAAGTCTGACTCTAGGCACCAGGCGCCCAGCAGAGGTTCAATAAACAACACCGACTTCTATCCTGAAGGTATATTTCAACATAATTAAAGTTTTACTTTGAAAACAGTAACAGTTTTTCAAAATATTGTAACAGTTAACATTTATAATTTAAATTAACTGTCTAAAAATGTACGATATTCAAGTAATCATAATTTAATTAATCCACGTTCAAAGGAAATTGCTTCCAGATTTCCAGGCAATTATGAGATCTTTCCTATTTGATATTGGGGAGGGGGGGGGGGAGGGAATCACACACGATTGTGCCAGTACACAAAATTTTAACGAGTGGTCATAATTAACTTTCCCTTATAACTGGAATTTCAGTTCAAAAGATCTCCATTGGTTGGTGATTTTCACGAAAAACGGATAATTCTAAATATGCAACATTTATGTAACAGTTTTTGAGCATTTATTAATTGATTTGGGTTATTTTTCAGCTGATTTCACCCTGGAAGACGCCACTTAGTGGATATTTTTTGAACTAAACTTTAAAAAAATTTTCTTTGAGCGCGTCACGTGTACAGTCCATATGCCAAATTTGATGGCAATTTGCTCACTCATTTCAGCTTCAGAACGCTATTTATACAGGAAGTTTAATGATAACCCCCTTGTGTATATGGACGTTATTTAATATTTTTAAAATTTATAATTAAACTCTGACACCTCTGTTCTATTATTGATTTCTTCTTGTGTTGCCATAGTTGTTAAGATGAATTAATTGATCTCTACTTTTGTTATTCGAAAGAATGGAAAAGTTGCATGACTCAACACACATGTATGTAAAATTGAGCTCAAATTTCAAATTCTAAGAATTAAACAATAAAAATGGCGCGCATTGCAACAGTCATGAAAGATTCTATGATTAATTAAATATAAACTTGTATCATATATATCAAATGGCAAAAATTTAAAATAAAAAATATTCTGTTATTTTTTCAGTTGCATGATGTAGTAATCAAATTAAAAATTACAACCTAAAAGATTTTCATACCAAATTTTAATGAAAAATGTTTTACTAGCTTAAGCAATTTACATTTTCATATTTTAATTTTTGTTAGAAATTTGTATATTTTAACAAATTTATATTAATCGATTATTTATACGTCTGCAAAAAAAATAACTGTATTTGAATGAAATTTCTTACGTTATTTTTTCTAGTACTTTCAAATTTGCAAATATCTTTATCTCTAATCGCGGATATTTTATGTACGTGGAATTATTTAATACAGTCACGTGCAAAAGTTTTAGACCAGTAGCCGTTTTCCTGTACTTTTAACAGATTGCACCATTTTCGCTCATGGTTGGATCACGTCATGCATTGATTGCACCAGACACTTTCTACTGATATAAATAAACGTACATGTCTCGTTTATTATTAGTTCGTTATTGGATTTTGCGTACACAGTGCTGTTGTACAATTGTTGTAATGGGTAAAAAAAACCTTCACTCACTGTTGAAAAACGGGCAAAAATAGTGGCCTTGCATGAATTTGGCTTTTCTGAACATGAACTAAGTTAAATGTGAGCAAGACAGCTGTGCATCAATGTATTAGGAAATTCAGAATTTCGGGAAAATTATACGGATCTTCAGAGAAGCGGTCGCCCAAGAAAAACTACAAGTGCACGTGATGCTCATGTGATAAGAAGGATGGTCACTCGATCTCCAACAACCTCCTGCAATAAAATTGCAGCTGCTCTGGCTGCAACCAATCACGTCACCAACGTCAGTTCGAGTACTATTTCAAGACGTTTGACTAAAGATTTTGGTTTATTATCCTAAAAACCTTCAAAGAAACCTCAACTTACTCAAAGTATGAAAAAGAAACGACTGACTTTCGCCAGACAATATCAGAATTGGACCGAACAACCGTGGAGTACACTGTGTCATTTTCCGACGAGTCAAGTGTTCAGCAATTTTTTGCACGTGCTAAATGCACTCGCCGTCCATTTGGAAAAAGATATGATGACATATATACGATTGCTAACAGTGAAACACCCTCCAGCCAATGATATGGGGTACAATGTCTGTGTCTGGTATTGCTGCTCTGTATTTCCAGCCACCTAAAGCCGTGAACGGCATTCGGTACCTTAATTCGTTACGTGACAAGTTGAAGCTTCACATGGTTGTTCACAGATATTCAGTTTTCATTCATGATGGGGCTCCGTGTCACAGGGGAAGGATTGTTAAGGACTATCTGACGGCTGCTCAAATCCAAGTGCTTGATTGGCCAGGTAATAGCCCAGATTTGAATCCTATAGAGAATCTGCTGTGTATTGTGAAAAATAAAGTCGCAGGGAAGCTACCATCCAGTGCTACAGAACTTGTTGAAGCAATAAAGCATGTGCTGTACAGAGATTTCTCAAGCTTACTGTCAGTCTCATACCATAGCATGCCTAAAAGGATTGCAGTAGTCATAAAAAATAAAGGAAGTCCGACAAAATACTGACTATACTTCAATAACCTTGTAAGTCTGTTTTGTTCCTTTGTAACAGATGCTTTTATTGCGGAATTCCATTAAATCTGATTTTTCTATGTGTGGTCTTAAACTTTTGCACGCGACTGTATAAAAATCTTCTGCTAGAAGACGCCAGAGAGCTTTTCTTATAGGATATAAATAGAAAGAGATAAGTATGTTTATGGTGGTGAAGCAACGGCATATGCAGTTAAATAGTCACCTGCTTAAAGTTATTACTGAATCTGAAAAAGAATAACTTAACAAAGAATAACTTAATACTGGCTCAACCCCAAAAGATCTTTTAATAGTTGAAATTCATTATACTTTTGCTATAGAAATATTTTCTTATTTTTGTTAAAGAAAACGCAGGTAAAATATCGATAAAATATTGTATGTAAAAATTTATTTGTATCTTTCTGTTTAAGATTTTCTTAGAAACTGCAACCTGTTCTCTGAGAATATATCGCAAAAGCAGCTAGAAATTGAAAATGAATATCAAAAGCTCCAAGAAAAGGAAGAGGTTTGTACAAGCAGTTTCTATAAGTTGTATGTTTGATACAGTAACCCCTCGATATATCGCGAATTCGGACATATCGCTCTCTTTTTATGTCTCCCAATCTTTCTTTCTGTACTCTTTCACTTTACTCGTACATTGAAGTCGGTACATTTGAAAAATACAACTCCATCCACACAAAAGAGATACAATTAATAAATTTTCACTCACTGATGTTTGCTGAAAAACAAGTTATGAGAGAAAAATCAAATCAAAATGGCTTTGGATAGTTTCTTCAGCAGGAAATGAAATGTGTATTTGAACATAAATTAAAAAATGTAAATTAAACTTTTACGTCTATTGTTTAAGTGGTTATCTTTCATTACAGTACTTATACTATTAGTTTTATTATAGTTTAACAACATGTGACCATAAAACCTGAAATTTCATCTTATCACGCGTCACGACCCCCTCCCCACCTTCCGCCTGTTATATCGCACCCCCGGATATATCGCGCATTTTTCATGTCTCCCGACAAACGCGATATAACTAGGGGCTACTGTACAACTTGTTTATTATGTAATCACTAGTTTATCATGCAACTGAATCATAATTTTTTTAAGGTTTGCAGTTCAAATATAAATGGAAATAATAAAGCCTTTTACCTACCTACCCGTATTTATATTCGCTAAATTTAAGTATGTCTCAATAAAATGGTAATTCACTCGTGATTTACAATTCTTATGCTTGTAGAATTTAAAATGTTTTTACACTGTGAACATATAGAAAATTAAAGAAAATTCCCATTGAACATATTAGAAGAAAAAGGAAAGAAAATGTTAAAAAAAAAGCTGCATTTATCTTTAAAATATATTTTATATTAGCTCATACTTTATGTGTTTCTAAAATAATTGTGATTATGCAATAACAGGATTCTATGAATTATGTGGTATTATATTCTTCGCTACTTTAAAAAGTATTTCTGATTATCCGTAAAAGCAATGTAATTAATTTCTTATCTATTCTTTTTTAAATATTCTGTGCGCACTTACAATATTCACAAGTTCTCACATTTATCAATGCTTTTTAAGGTTTCTTTGCCATTGGATCTTCTTTATACAGGGTGTCCCATAAATACCGCCCAAACTCTGCAGAGCCAGATTCCTCGCTGGGAGTATAGGAAAAATGCCCAAAAACTGTACCTGTACGATCCATTGTTTTCTAGAAAGATAGGAAAAGCAAAATATGACGCCACATCCGGTGCGAGGAAAAACAACTAGAAACATAAAGTTAGACACTGGGTTATATACGGGGGACTCGGTGTTATGGCCGCTACAATCTGGCACCTATGGATTGTTTTCAATAAAAACGATTGAAAGAATTGATCTATCGAGTCCTAATTACAACAAATAGTGATTCAGTCCCTCCCCTTCGTGCTGGTGTATTTATGTGGGTACCAGATGTAACGTAAACAGTTGGCCATTACACAGCACACGCATGCAAGCCTCGACATGCACGGTGGACATTTTGAGCATCATTTTATGAAAGCATATGCAAAAAAAAAAAAAAAAAAAAACTATGTTTATAATTCCAATAGAGGCTCTTTTCGTGCAACGGAAATGGAGTTTTTGCTTTTTTCTCGCACTTTTCTTGAAAACTACGGGGCGTACAGTTGTGGTTCTTCGGGCAATTTTTATGAACTTCCAACGAGGAATCTGGCTGCGCAGAGTTTGGGCGCTATTTTTGAGACACCCTGTATATAAAAAAAGCTAATTCTTCCATTTGCATTTTTCTTTTAATTAAAAGTGAAAATTGTTTTATTTTACCAACAAAATCGAAGCTTTGCATTAAATAGTTCTCAAGCTTAGTCACATCGTATCTTTCTTGTGGGCTTCCAATATAAAAATTTTCTATTAGATTTTGTAACAGAGATTTACCAATTATATTTTTTCAGCTCACGATATAAAAATCAGAATATCTCAAATGTTTTTTTTGTATCATTAAATGGTATACAACTAATTCTTGATAAGATCATAATAAAGTCTTATTGGATGTGGATTTCACAATATTTTCTCTCTAATTTAGAAAAGAAAGATTCGTCTTCAGCAATCTCTGATGTACTTCAATTTTAAAGATAGATGTGATGAAGTTGAAAAATGGATGCGAGAAAAAGTAAGTTTAATAAAAATGTACTTATTGTTATAAAATAAGTTAAATAATTTAATGATTACCCTACCTTTCCATTTTAGTTTTTCTCCAAATCAGCAATAATTTGCATTCTGGGAGTTTGAAATTTATAAAAATTACTTAACATTTATTTAAAAATAGGAATTTAGGAGGAAAGTTTGTTTTAAGTTACTGATTGCATTTTCGCTTATTTACAATGAAGAAATCAAATTTTGTTCTCTAACTGGTAATAACAATATACGCAGTTAAAAAATTTCTAAAAAAGTATTTGTGTTATTGCATGCTTCAAAATGATAAACATTGGCTCGTTTTATGGTAAATTATTTTTATTGAAATATTCGATTCTATGAATATTTCTTTTAGAAAAATGAAAGGGGAAAAATTAATTTCTACAATCGAAAAGTCCACATATACCACAAGAATAAGAAGTATACTTACTTTTTCATTTAGTGTATGCTTATTCACTTATTTGACATTGGTCATTGCATTCCTCGAATTTTATGAGTACACCCAATCAAAAAAGTATTCGAGTGTAAGCCAAATTTATTAGTGTAGATTTGTGAATGTAAATAATTAATCTTTCGAAAAACGTGCTACTCAAAATAAATGAAGAACATTACTTATTATAGGCTGCATGATTAACTTTTTATGAAGAGTATATGAATTCTTGATATATGAAAGCTCACCATGGCGTTGTGGTTATGCCACTAGAAATGGTAGACGGGCGAAGTGTGAAGGTTCCGGGTTCGGGTCCCATCGCGTGTCCGTCGACCTAACCGTTCGGAGTTTTCCGTGGTTTTCTCCGAAACTTAGCGTAAATACGGGTTAGGACCCCTTAGAAAGACCCCCACGGAGGGCACCATATCCTAGGCCTAGAGCCCATGCGTAGCTAATCGGCCTTAATCCCACATCAACAACTGCATATATGAAAAATTATAGTTGTATTACTTACACTCGAATACTTTCTAAAAGGCTGTAAGAGCACATTCAAATCACATTCTGTAGAAAATGTAACATCTTATGGCATATAAGGTGAATTATTTTTCTGTTTTTTTTTTTTAAACCGCCATTAGGAAAAAAAAATGTCCTCTTAATTTTGTTAATATTCTGACTGAATAGTGTGTAAATTGTCTTTGTTAGTTTTCCAAATTACAGTAAGATGCATGAAAATGTAAATCATTCAAAAGAAAATATGGATATCGGAAAGTTTTGGAGTTGCATGCTGTGATGATGGTTGTGTGGCGAAATCAAAATTAACTAATGACGTTTTAATTATACTTTATTGTATGTATATTTTACATTCCGTTCTCAATAACCTTGAACGTGGCACCCTAAATAAATTAATATAATCAGGATAGAATATTAAAGTAGTTTATTTAAAAATAATAAAATCTATTATAACGGTGGCTGATAGTGTAACGGGAAGAAAAAAAGAAACAGCTTCACATTGGACCAAATAAATGGGAAGAAAGGAAAAATGGCATGGGAACACAGTAAGCCAAGTTGGCGATAGCACCAGGAGCAGGAAAGAACGGTCGCCAACTAAATAGCCAAATTTCAGAGATACCAATCGGCGGTTAGACATAATTTGGTTGAAATATTTTTGATATGTAGACGGTACATATGTTTACGGAAAGAGGGCAAACTAGTAAATTTATTGAAGCCTTGTAGGAAAGCTGTGATGAGATCAAACTAAAAAAACGTACTCGCACGTAGGCGCCTATCGAGGAATAAAATAATGCTTTAACAGTGAAATCCAAAGTAATGTACGAAACAAAAATTCCAAATCACAATATTTAGGAGGATGGGAATTAAAAATTGTCAAAGAGTGTTAAATTTATGATAGGGAAATTAAAATTAGAACAATGTAAAAATATGTGATGAATTGCATCACATATACTTCAGTTAAAGGCATTTTTGTTTATTCAAAGAAAAAATAACAATAATTTACATTCGAATATTTTTTGAACTGGTGAATATAAATCAGTTTTGAAGTAATTCCTTACTTTGTTCAACTGTTACTATTTTAAGATAATGTTTTCCTCTGTAATAAGTCAACATTTGATTGTTTCAGGAAAAAATGGTGGATGCAAATGACTTTGGAAGTGACGCGGAAGAAATTCAAAAACATTTTGAGGTACAATTGGCAAGCAATTTCTACAGTTTTATGTAACATTATATGTAAAATTTTTATGCTAAAGAATTTTTAAAAGAGTTTTTCCAAGTTTCATCACTCGAATTTTATGTAAGTTTTGACAAAAATTGTATGTTAACCTTCAGACGGCAGGAAGATTTTGGCCTTGTTGTTTTAGAACGGTGGGAATGACTGGAGCAGGCTTTTCTCCTTTCAGAATTTTTTCAGATGAAACTACTCTATTCAACAATAATCGACCGGTTATCCCCCCTTCCTCCCCCCCCCCGAAATAAAAGGAAATTTTTGAACAAGGGTATTCTGTTTGCGTGTAATTTCCCTTTTTTGAAACTGAGGTGCAACTGAAATAATGGATGGATATTGATTACTCTCCCCGACCGTCCAGTACAGGTGAACAGTAACAAAAGGTGAAAGCATTACTTGGCCGAAGTATAAACCATGCCCGTCCTTTGAGATATTCTGTGGCACGGTTGAAAAATCTACCGCCCGTCAACAAAGGGTAACAAGATTATTATTTATTTATTTATTTATTATTTTTTTGGGAGGGGGCTTTAATGTAATATTTCCATTTGTACGAAAACACTTTTTTAATACGGGAAATATTAATGCATAACGTTGCTGGAAATGCTTTAAAATTTGTTATGACTATCGAAAAAGAGCTTGCCCTGGAGCTTTAACCCAAGTTAAAAAAGGCCGTT
The DNA here is from genome assembly GCA_038373885.1 of Cheiracanthium punctorium. Lineage (NCBI taxonomy): Eukaryota > Metazoa > Arthropoda > Arachnida > Araneae > Cheiracanthiidae > Cheiracanthium > Cheiracanthium punctorium. Next base: position 18,888 of record JAWZYV010012557.1, on the reverse strand, counting down.
TATAATGAAGCCCGTATTAATTTGTTAAAAAGTAAAATATAACAACATCTGAAACCAAAATAGTCAATTAACATGCTTTAAATTTATATTAATATCTATTTGTAGCGTGAAGTAAATCCGTATAATTTTATGTAATTAAAAATAAAAAGAGCCGTAATTCCTACAATGAAGTTATTGTATTAAATTTTGAATATCCACCGCTCTATTGCTATAATTTAAAGTATTTATTTATTGAACTTAAGAAGTACTTTACATGAAAGCAGTTGCATTAATTATTACAGAAATCAGATGTATTATATTTATAATTTCTTTATGTATTGCGCAATTCACTGCTAATGCATTTGGTGTGTAATAATAAATGTGTAACTTGTTCTAGGAATTCCTAACCGATATGGTAACTCGTAGTCTCATTATTGATGATTTAGCATCGATTGCAAAGGAGCTGGAAGACAGTCAAGCCGAGCAGGCTAAAACTGCCAAAATGTTGCTTGAGGACGTACAAAGAAGGTTAGGAAGTTAGAATAAATTTTAAATATCTGAGAAAAGAGAATAATTTTTATGTACTAACAATTGTTAATATACTTTATATAGGTGGCAACATCTGAATGAATTAACAAGATTAATAGAGCAAAATCTTAAAGGATATACAAGGTTAATATTTATTTTATGCACATATTTTTAAAGTATATAAAATTTGAAATGAAAACGTTTAAAAAAAGTTGATAATGCAAATTAAAACCCAATTGTATTGATAGAGACATTTATTGGTAACAGTCTGCTTCTAAAATAAATTAAATCAAATTTAAATAGTGTCTTCTTTTGTATCTCAGCGCGGAAATGTCTGCTTCTTATGTCTGCTTTCAATGTTCTTATGCATTCTGCCCCTTCTAATGTGGTCTTTTGAAATATTTTAGATCACCCCCCCCAAAAAAGGGGGGTAGATTCCCCCCTTACTATTTTCCAGCAGAAATTTCAAGAAAGGCAATCTAATCATGTTAAATTTATGCTTTGTCAAAAGATTAGCAAAATTTGCAATGAACGGTGGCATTGCTTTTGAAGGTTACAGTTTCATTTATGCCACAAATAATAGAATTTTATGCAGTGGAAGTAAAAGATGTTTACAAACAGAGATATCAATTAGTATTTTTTTTTATTTCGCAGTAACCTCATAAACGAAAGTGTAATTTTTATTGAATTACCTAAATAGTTTCCCCAACAGAAACTTTTTTTCCCATTTAATTCAAACAAAAGTATGGTAAAGAAATACTCTTGAACTACAAAACTGAACATCTCTTTTCTAGATTTCTGTAATCTGTCTGATCAATCTGTAATTATATAATGAGTATTTTGAATTTTATAATTTATCATTTATTAATTATTATTTAATTTGATAGATATTAATTATTATTTAATTTGATTAGGCAAAGTTTCTAATTTCTCATTTGTATAAGAGTTCAAATGCAATAAATTTAAAATTATTACTTAAATGCTCTAAATGTTTAATTATTATAAGTGCACATGAAGCTGAAGTTCGATTCTATTAAAAAATAAGGCATTCGTAAATGCAATAAAAAAATTCGTTGCATCAAAAATTAACTGGTTTTAATCCTGACATTTTCTTTTATTTGTAATGTAATTTAGTTCTCTTCTTGCAAATCGAATGTGCGAGTCAAGTATTACTTTGTTAAACGAATACATGGAGTCTGAAAGTTTTGATGCTGTGGATAAAATACAGAGCTTTGATGATCTTCGAAGGAAGCAGGAGGTACTAATTGTTTCATATTTAATAATGACCTAATCCATGATTTTTAAAGCAATTTTTATGTACATAATTTTTTTTCTGTTTTATTTTGCTTCAGGCAATAGAGAGAGAATTAGCCGTAGCAGAAGAACGAGTTAAACAAGCTTTAGTCCTATCAGAAAAGTAAAATATCTTGCTTTATGGCTTCTAGAAGTCGGTTTTATATATTTTTATTTAATATTAATAAAATGCAATTTATTTTTATAGTGCTTTAAGTTCAAATCCCGATCAAAATGGTACTCTGCAGAACCGAGTTAAAACTTTAGAAGATTACTGGGAAAAAGTTCAAGTAAATATGATTTTTCTGTAACGCATGCCCTTAAATGTGAAAAAGCAATCTTTTAAAATCGAAGCTGTATGCCCCTGAAACATTAAAAGCAACGCAATTTAAAATCCTTTATTTTGCAAGCTATGTACTTTTGAAGGTTTATTGAAGTTAAAGTGTTGTTCTCTACCGAACGCCGACGTTGACTACAACCAGTAAATCGTTGTTTCAATAGTTGAAATGTGTGCTAGTTTTTAAATGCCATCGGCCGTAATTTTATGGAAAAACTGAATGCAAAAAAAAGTTTACTTTCCATCCTTTTGAGAAAATTATTATTTTCAAGATTAAAAGAATGCGTAATATTAAATACGATAATGTTATTTTGTTTTAACACAAATCGCGTTTGCGATGTATTCCGAAAAGCTCAATATTGGGACTTTAGTTAAATGTCATTTTTCTCGCTGGAAAAATTATAATAATAATAATAATTGCAAGTAAAGAAAACGGTTTCAGTTTTCGATAGACAGATAGACCATCTTATTATGATTCGAAGCACTATCGGTAGTTATTTTCTCAAATAATTAATTCACAATGAACAGAACTTTTGGGCTTTAACCTCTTTGACATCATCTGTACTTTTTAAAATGTTTATTGAACTTTTACAGATATTAAAACAGCCTTTCCATCCATTTTACAACTTGAGTTTTCTTTTTCTTTTTTCAGTGGGAAAGTGGTAGAGTTTAAATTATTTGCACTTTTTAGAAGCCCCTTATATCTTAGTGATGTTCAACATTCAATTGATTTCCATGAGATGTATGTCAAATCTTTGACTGACAAGATCGTGTTTATACGTTAATTAAATTCAATTTTTGTCTACAATATCAGATTTGAGAAAAACATAAGTACAGGTTTATGTAGCTCTGTTTCATTAAAGCTTTTAAATTACATTAAAATATAATTTTTGTTGAAATATCATATATTTCTAAAGTCATTATTAAACTTTTTAGAATCAGTGTTCAAATAACTAGGATACAAGCTTTTATTTTTATCCATCTACTAGCCGACTGGGAAGGGTGTAACAGTTTCAGGATTTGGAAAGTTATTACAGCGATCTTATTAGTGACATGCTTACTAAGAATAGTGCATAATTACACAGCTAGGAACTTTTAAGGAATATTTTTAACCACTTTTTGTAAGCAGTAATATTCTACTTAGAATATAGCAAAATGTCTTACATGACCGTAGGAAGTGGTTACTGTATTAGAAAAATATTTTAAAAAAATTACTGTTTACAAAAAATGGTTAATTATATTCCGTTATGTTGGCAGCTATGCAATTGCTATGTTTTGTTCATTGTATTTATAATATTTAAAGAAAAAAAAATATTGTAAATGTTTCCGTTAGGTTCAAACAAACGAAAGGCAGAAGAGAATGCAGAAGCAAGCTCACATTCAGATATTTAATTCAAGAGCTGGATATCTGGTAAGTTACTGAATAAGCCATATTTCATTTAAAATTAGTGCACCCCATAAGTGATAAAAGTTTCATATTATTTATGTACGTGATATTTTTTTGCAAACAGTAATAATTCAGTCTTTATTATTTGACCAGTTTTTAAAGGTTCATCAATTTCTAAATTACTTATGCAGAAAAAAAAAGCCACATGTACTTAAATTAAAATTTATTTATTTCCAAAGTTGTTAATATTAGTACTACATAAGGTAGTAAATTATACGAATATAGCCAGTAAAAATATTGTCCATATCTTTACTATACTAGTAGCAAATGACATTTTGAGAACACTTCTTACCAGGGAATTCTGTCATATTTACATATTCTATAACATTATTGTTAGGTACAACGCATGCAGAGGATTATCTATGGAAAATAGCCTATAGAAATATTTAATAATGGAAGTAAATTTATTTATCCGAACTAACCATGAAAATACTAACTATTAAAACTCAAATATTTAGTCGGAAAATTTCCTTATATATCTATCACAGAAAGATTTGTTTTCAGTATATTAACTATTTTAAACAATTTTTGTGAATATTATTAGATTTTAAGTCACGTTGTGTTTCGTCCAGTTTAAAATTCGCATAAATTATGCCTGCTACTAAAATTTTGTAAGTCCACAGTCAAGTTTTTATTGCAGTCAATACTTGCTCATAAAATTAATATACACACTTTTCATTGTAAAGGTTATAAATATTATGGATGTACTATTTTACCATAAAAATGTTCATGAGCAGATTAACTTAATAATATGTAATTAATAAATTACTATTTATTTCAATAGACCATAACTATTTAAAGGAAGTAGTAATAAAATTAATATTTCGAAACTGTAGACATACATGTTTTTCAAGTGCTCAATCTATTTTGTTTAACATAATATATTATTAAATGCTCATTATATATTTTTATAACAAAGCTTGGTACTTGGGCTGTTTTATATATAATATCACACCTAAATTTAACAATTTCATTTTTAGTTGCAAAAATGCATAAGCATTCGCCAGTTTTCCTATTTTCGTTTTTCGTTCAATACATTTGATTTCCACAATATACTAGAATTGCAATTAATGGTTGAGACGTGTTTAATTTCCTTCATGGATTTTTATCCATAAATTCACCATTGTTCACAAAATTGGTGTGATAAATTTATTTTTCAGTTCTGTCATTCTCAAAAATTGGAAAATGGGATGAAAACGATAATAAAATATAAAATAAAATAAGCCTTCTAAAGTACACAAGTGGTCTTGAAATTCAATGTTGACCTTTGTTCGGATAGAAACTATTTTTAAGAGGATCTAAAAAGTGAAACATTACACATAAAATATGCTTTTATGTGATGTTTAGTTTCTTCCCCACACTATTCGAGTCAAAATAGTAATTTTAATTATTTCAATTAGATTGAATGGGCAAATGACATGCAGCGCAGATTACGAATGCGAGAAAAAATAAGTGATCTACAAGTAGCTCAAAATGTGCAGAAGGAACATAATGATCTGGGTGATGAAATACAAATTCAAGATTACAGGTGATTGTTTATTTCAATTTATTGAATTTTTGTCTTTAATATAACCATTCGAATGCGGCTGGTCAATTCTTAAATCGAACAAGAGACCTTCTGAAAGGACGGGCTTGTTTTAAATGTCGAACTAGCAGTGCCTCCCTTCCGTGCTATTGTTGACTTGTTTCCATGTTTGAAGAGAAATAGGAGAAAGAAGTCAACGTTAATAATCCGGTGCTTTGTGGATGAGAAGCCTGTTGTTGAATAAAATGCAGTTTTAACAGAGAAGCAGTGAAAGTGATGTAGTAAGAATTTATTTTTACCACCTCACTTTCAATGCATTTTATTGCATTCACTATCTTTATAAGCAACAATTTAAAAAATCCTTGAGTCCTGAAAAAATTAAAATTTTTTATTCCCTGCCCCCTCTTTTTTTTTTTTTTTTTTACAAATTCCTTCTTTAGAGTAGTAACATGCGATGTTCTCCCGCTACAAAATCGTTATATGGTTATATATCGATGATATAAAATCGTTAGGATCTTTTAAAAGAGACGATGAGTAGAGTAACCACATCTTTTTGTTAAATTCTATGTTTTACTTTAACAAAATACTAAGTGTTTTAAAGGAAGGTAAAATAATTAAACCGCTGATAAATTAAAATATTAGTATACATAATTCATGGCCTAACCATGAGCAGCTTGCTTGGTCATATTTGCTTACAGTTTGTATTTTGAAATATTCTATCAATAACCTAAAAATATTTCTTTTTGGATCTAATATAATTTTAACTATGCAATAAATGCATGGTTAAAATTATATTCGATCTATCGTGCAATATTATATTTAATCTGCATGCTTAATTAATTGAAGTATTTCTTTAACAAATACTAAGTGTTTTAAAGCAAGGTAAAATAATTAAACCTCTGATAAATTAAAATATTAGTATACATAATTTATGGCCTAACCATGAACAGCTTGCTCGGTCACATTTGTTTACATTTTGTACTCTGCAATATTCTATCAATAACTTAAAAAAAATTGTTTTAATTCTGAGGATCTAATATAATTTTAACGATGCAATAAATGCATAGTTAAAATTATATTCAATCTATTGTACAATATTATGCTTAATCGGCATGCTTAATTAATTAAGTATTTCTTTCAATAACTGATAATTATGGTACTTTTAAAGCACGTTCGGTCCGAATAAATTTCAGATAAAATAAGTAGATTAACATTAACTAAATGTTGGAACTTATATTTTATTCAAAATGTTAAATTCTAAAAGCAAACTGCATATAATATCGAAAACTCTTTTGCGGCTGATCAATAATTGTTAAAAATAAAGCGTATAAACAACATTGCTTAATCAAGTCTGAAATAGTATGTTAAATAGAGAATTTACTCACAATATTTTAAACGTTGGATTACGATACTTCGCTTAAAGCTGTTGTTTGAAACTTCAACATTAGCAGTAATTTTTTTTTATTGCATGCTTTGTTTCAAATTCAGCAAATTGCTTTCCGATTCTTTCTTTTCAGATTCGTTGAAATTGAAGAATTGGGAAGAAATGTGTCCCATACGAATCCGGACATAAAGCCTCTTTTACGACAGCTGTCTGAAGCCAAGAAGTCGGTTCATGAACTCTGGGAAGAGAAACAGTCGTGGATTTCGCAATCTCTAGATCTGCAGATTTTTGATCGAGAAGCAAACCATCTTCAAAGTATATGCTCAAATCAAAACAAACTTTTGGATGTTTCCGAACTAGGGGTAAAATCTTTTAGTGTGTTTTATTAGTGCTTTTAAACTTACATTTTGTACAATATAAGTATGAAAGTTTTGTAATTTACGAATAAACTAAAGCCTCTAGAGTAGTGACAACAGTGGTGCAGTGGGCGTGTCCTTGCAAAAACAGGAATATTTTTGTCGCCCTTTGTATTATATCTAAAAGTATTGTGTGATAGCTGGAAAAAATTTCCCTTTATAGAGAGAAATGTGGAAGATGTTCCAAATAAGGGACAGGCAAGTATGAATGTATGTGTACAACAGTGTATACAGTTTTAGTTTAAAACAAAATATTTTTAAGTATCAAATTCCAAGCATATCACATTGTATCATACCTTGGGATATTACGGAGTATCTTAAAATATATTCCTGCTAATAGTACGTTTTGTTTATGAAGCGTGGATCATCTTTTAATTACTGGATAATATTCACAGATAATTGTCTCCATGTTCAGTTTGCAGAGAAATATTTTTGAGAGTGAAAATTTATGCATGTCTTAATTTGAGAAAATGAATCTCCTGATATTTTTACCCGTTCTCTTCCTATCTTATAATGATCTACGAGAATGTACAGCGGACATTACCTCCATTAGGTACAGCTATATGCGACCTGTATAGATCATGTTTAAGAAACCCTTAATTACAATTCAGAAAAAGAGTCTATACTCCGAAAACATCAAGGAGATAGCCAGCTGTGTTCTGTACACTCATGGTCATCTATAGTTCTCCCCATGGACACGACACAAACCAACCAACCAACCAGATGATCAGAGACATGATAACCTATATAAATGAACTATTTCAGTTTTTGTGGGTGCTCTAAGTTCTTCTTTAATTTTTCACATTAAATAGCTTCTTTAATGCATAGTTTAAATATACATAGAACACCTAGCATTATTTAAATACTTTTTTTCATTTTTTTCTTTATTTATTTTAGGAAAATTTAACTGACATTGAAATTTTGATGAGGCATCATGACTCTTTTGTGGACACATTGCTTGCTCAGAAAGCTAGATTTCAAGCATTTGACGTAATGGCAGATAGTCTGTATGAATTAGGTCACGAGAAAAAAGATTAGTAAGCCTTGTTTAGAATAAAATAATTGTCATTTCTTACGAATTTTATTTAAATGCTTATCATGTGCTTATGGCTTTTTAACTATGTTTAAATGAGGAGCTGTGAATAGGAAGCGAGAACTCAACAAATGTTTGTTTCCAGAGAAACACGTGGATCTGAACAAAAAAAGGTTTTCAGACTGCTTTTTACATAGTTTAATTTGAGAGAGAAAAACACATATCTATATTTATTCATTAATGTCTGGCAGATACAAAAATCGGAAAAAAATCACCAAATAATGAGTTCGCACTTTGTATTTTCAGCACCTCACGTGTACCAAAATATATGTTTTACTTTATGTTACACTTTCATATATTTTACAAAGTCACAGTTTTTAATCAGTTAACAGTCAAACTTGAATACAGTATAGATGCTCAAGACTAGATATCTTGGATTACACAGAGGCAGTCTAGTAGTTTCACACTTGTTTCTAAAAATTTGCCTTACAGTTTTCGATTATTTGAAAAGAAATGTAGGATAAAAATGAATTTTCAGGCAGAAAGAATTTTCAATGTATATATACATTTCAGTGGATAGTATCTGAAATGTATATAGAAATATTAAGTTCCAGCCCTAAAACTTTTAAAGAAAGGACTTAAATTGCTTATCCACAAAATCAGATTTCTAGAAAGAACTGTGTTAAAAAATCTTGTGATCAAATAATCCAGATATAATAATGAATATATTCTGTTACTCCTAACAAATATTACGTGCTAACAGTTTTCAATTTCTCTTAGTATCCGAAGAAGACAAGAAGAAATAAACGAACTCCGAGAAAGAGTTTTAGAAAAAACTGACGAAAGAGGGTTACAGTTGCAGCAAGAATTTCTTTTCCAAGAATTCAAAACTGAAGCCCAAGAGGTAAATTTTTCTGAGTTTAATAAACTGGCTATAGGTGAGTTTGAAAAGTTCGGTGTATGGTCCCATATATTAAAAATCGCGCTGATTAGGACGTTGAGCTTCTACACACGCATTAAGAGACATCGGTATTAATGTTCTCCGCTTCCAGATCAAGACAGTGAAGTGGAAGTGTATGCTACGACCAATTTAATGCAGTTAGTGTTGGAAGGTGTGTCCCTGAGAATTGGAACAGAGCGTGAACAACAAGTTTTCTTTCGAATTATGCAAAATGGTAGAGATATATGAAATGTGTAAGGTGCGAATCAATAAATAAAAGTCTGTTTTAGTAATTTAAACGCATTATAGACGAAAACGAAGCTGTTAAGAATAAGCTCCTTGAGCCATATCTTGAATTCCCTCCATATTCTCTTGATCTGGCACCCGCAGACTTCTTGTTTCCCATTACAGTTTTGAAAGGCCTACCCTTTCCCGACTGCAATTAACAATGATGATAGATTCAGTAACGTGTGACAACGGTGCAGCAAATGATTCCAAAAGAAACTTTTGCTGACAATTTCCATCAGCTATACAACCGATGCCAGAAGCGTGTTGTAGCTAATGTTATTACTCTGAAGACCAGTAAAGTTATTTTGTTTGTAACTCTTGTTTCCTTTATTGTCTTAGAAGTTTTTCAACGAGTGTTTTTATAATTTTCAGACTATAAACTGGATTTCGGAAAAGAAGAAACGGGCCACAGATTTGGTTTACAGTGACAGCTCTGGAAAACTGTCTTCAAAAATAAAACGGCTTGAATCTTTAGAAGCCGAACTCATAGCCAACCAAAATCGAGTACCAAAGGCTTATGAGGTTAGTTATCAGTACTGCAATTTTCCACACTCCATAGTGATTTCAACTGAGTACTGTTAATATGCTTGATTTTACAGAAATTTGAGAAGCTGGCCGAAGAGTGCAGTTCTAATAGGGACAATTTGATAAATATCTTAGAAGAGTTGGGAAACGCTTGGAATGCACTGTGCGAAAAGCTAGAGATAAGTAGACAAAGCTTGTACAGAGCCAAAGAACTTCAAAATTTTCACTCATTGATAGAAGCGACAGAGAAGAAGCTAGACGATATTAAACAGAAATCTGAATCATCGAAGTTTGGAAATGATTATCGAGGAGTTAAAAATATGTTGAACAAACAAGAGGTATGTTGCTTTACTTCTGTTTTTTTATGGAGAATTTTTCTGGAAAAATCAATCGCGCTTTTTATTTAAACAAAAACAATTTTATAAATATAAACTTTTTTCTTCTCGGAAGGATTTCTTAAGCTTTTTTTACTTAAGTTCAAACAAAAATAATTTATCAGTGGAGAATAACACTACCCTGAGTGTTGTATGGTGCATTAAAAAATAATGAAGATGTATCACTAACAGTTAGTTTTCTGATCACAAGTTTGTAAGTATTCATTTTTTTAAAAATTCAAATACTTCCTTCTTAAAATAAATTTATTTTAAAAAATATTTTTTTTTTTCACTAAAAACTATTTTGTTCCAAATTCTTCATTTGACCGCCGTTTGCGTTTCTAACTAAAATAAAATTACACATAAACTCCGTTGGGGAAATCACTATACAGTCTTTATTTAGAAACTATCAAAAACCATATATTTTATTCTATATAATTTAAGAGCCCGTCAAACTATTCACTTACACTAAATTTTAATATCGTCGTTGAGAAAACAGACAAACTTAAATGTGCGTTTGCTTTGTGCATAATTTGATTTGATTAAAACCATCTATAAACTTTGAGAATATGAAGTGGGGTGCACAAAACTGAAAATATCCTCATAAGACATACATGTTTAGTGCTTGTTTTATGGAAAACAAGAGCACGAAATTAATGTAAAATTTATAAATTTAGCGTTTCTGATTTTTTAAAAAAAGCGACTTCTCGTAAATCATAAAAGTAAACTTCACTATTTTTGACTGCATATTTTCCGATTTAAAACATATTAATGTACTTGTTTTCAAATATATTCCGACAAGAGTGATTTTTCTAGTTAATTAGATCTAGATCTAAAAAGTTGGTCCCCACTGAATAATTGCCTATTCAATTGAAATGGCCAGGATATAAAATCATGAATTTAACAGCTTTTATTGCAGCTAAAGTAATCACGAATTAAATTTATTTACAGCTTTGAAAAGTTTTTCTACAATAAATTTAGTCAAGTGCACAATGTAAAATATGATAACTTATACCCTTTCAAAAAAGTATTCGGTATAAGCTAAATTTCCTATTTTAGCTTCAGTATTCCTATTTTAAATCAGTTTTTGAAAAACGCAGAAGTGGACGAAAACATGAAAACTTAAAATCACATATAACTTCGAATTCATATTCCATTAAAATAATTTTAAATATACGAATAACATAGGAAGTTTGACTTTTAATCGAATACTTTTTGAGTGGAAGTACAAGCTTTAATCTTCAGAAGTTTAAGATATTTCAAATTTAATATGTGTGATTTTTGTTCAAGTGAAAAATATTTATTATTTATTTATTAATAAGGTGCTGGAAAAGGACTATGAAAAATCAAAAGAAAAAGTTTCAGATATAATAGAACATGGTCAAAGACTGATAGAAGAATACGACTGTGATCCGCATCTCATAAAGAAATCGACCTCAGGGATAGAGAAAAAGTATTTTTTCTTTAATAATAAAAAGAATATATATCAAATTATAAATATAATAGTTAGGAATTTCATTGTAAAATTTCATATTCTTATTATTGTTGGTTTCTTAAATTTTATATTCCATTATTTATTTGAAGGCTAGAAGCTATTGAAGAGCCTCTTCTTGCAAGACGGGAAAAGTTAGAAACGTGCTTGAAATTTCATCAGTTTAAATCAGAGGTGGAAAGAGAAATAATGTGGATAACAGATCAGATTATTTTGCTCTCTGCTGATACACCCTGTCAAAGTCTCTTGGAAGCTCAGAGGCTTCAAAAAAAGATTGAGGTAATTAAACATATATATCATTATCTTCAGTTATACAATTAGTTCATATTAATGCTTATTTCTTATTTTTTCTGTTTAGAATTTAGAAGTTACTCTGGACTGCCATCAAAAAATTGTGGAAAATCTATCAAAAGAACTCTTAGTTTTAGTCGCAGAAAAGGAGTGCATTGTAGATGTCACAAAAACTTGTGAACTGATGGAAGAAGAATGGAATAAGCTGCTTGGCATCTTCTATGATAAGAAAGCCAAAACTAGTTTTACCGTAAAAGCTCAAATGGTATTTTTCTCTTTTAATGCTTTATTTAATAGCATATATATGCTAGTTACTTTCACCTCAGTGGTGGATTAGAGAGTTAACCCTGTTACAATGTATGATTTGATATTTTGCACCTCCCAAAAATCTACAGACGCTATGAAACGTATTTTCAATGCTTTTCTGATGTAATATGCTCATAAGTATTATTATTTCCGAGCATATATAATACAAAAGTATTGAAAATACGTTTGAAAATCTCTGTAGATTTTGAAAAGTGCAACGTATCAAATCATACACTGCGCTATGAATAGGGTTAAATGTAACAAAACAAGAAGTTATCACTACATTGTTTATTTGAAGCTAACTGGCACAATTCAGTTCTCGTGCAGTGATCAAATTGACCATGCATAGCAGTCAACGATTACCGAATAGAATTAACCACTTTTTTGTAAATAGTAATTTTTATGTTAGAATATATCAAAATTTCTGCAAAATTTCTAAGTTAAATGTATGTTTTAGATATTACCTTGAAATAAATACTTACAAAAGGGACTTTTTACAAAAAGTGGTTAATTATATTCCGGAGTTGTTGGCAGTTATGACCATGTATAACAAAAATAAAACTGGTGGAACTTTTATATTTAGATTGTAGTATAAATGTTTGAATTTATATCGGTAAACTAACAGAATAGGCATTTAATTCGGTGCATATTATAAACAACGGCATTTATACCTATGTAAATTCAACTAATAAATTAAAAACTATGTATTTAACAATGTTTATGCAACGTAACTTAACATTTAAAAGCACAATATATTATAGTGTGTATTATGCAGTCTTCAACCTCTAAGGAATATAATCAACCACTTTTTGTGAAGAATTTATTTTTTAAATATTTTTTCAAAAGGTTTAACTACTTACCCGCTGATCTCAGTTACTTTGCTATATTCTAAAGCGAAAAATTACTGTTTACACAAAATGTGGCTAACTATATGACTTTGAGGTTCGAGAGACTCTGATATTTTGTCATAAACTGAAACCATTTTGTAGGTGAGATCATGAGTGGTTTGATTTGAATAGTTCCTATGAAGTAAAAAAAAACTGCTTAGCACTTTTGGAACGTGTTTCAAAAGTGAGCCTGCAGTGAACTTCCCTAGACAAGCTTCCAGTTCATAAGCAAATTATTTATGAAAGTTAACAAACGAATTCCTAAAAGTTTTAAGATTATAACGGAATGCTTAATTTTTGCAGCTGTTTTAGTAAAATTCGGCTTAATATTGAAATTTATCATCTTTTACGCCATACGCGAGTGGCTTATCCGGGAAACGTCATTGCAAAAGGGTTATCTGTATATAATACTAATTGATTACATAAACACTACAGTGCAAAAATAAAAAAAAGCAAAAAGAAACTTCGTCCTAAAGTGAAACACAGCAATGTTTAAAATTTGTAGAAATAGTACCTTAGCATGTAAGAATATGAAAAAAGTGAACAAAAGCTTGAAGAAATTTTTTTTTAAAGATTCTAATTGCTATTTTTTTCTCTTCGTCTTTAATTTTTGCACACCGGTGTACATTGATTCTGATCTGACAAAATATTCAATTTTAGTTTTACTCAGAAGCTACTGAAATAGACTCTTGGATTTCCGAAAAGAAACAGATATTAAGCAGTACTGACTATGGAAATAATGAAGATATGATCATCAAACTACTGACAAAACAAAAGGTAAGACAAAATCCAACAAATAGAAACTTTATATTGTACAGGTTAAATTTTTACTTTTGGAGGTAAAGAATTGAATTTATTTTTACCAGTTTCCATGTTTTACACTCAAACATGCCTAGCGCTGTTTGTGTTGAAGAAAAAAAGCAAACGCAGAGAAGTTATTCCAAGTGTACCTTATCTCAGTGAATCTTACGCATTCACCAAAAACGTTTGATAAAAACTCCACATTTTCCGATTTCTTTTAAGGGTTAAGATTTCTGTAAAAACGGAAAGATCAAATTTTTATATACTCACATTAATTGACGTAAATTTGCATGTAACATTGGGGGGGGGGAGCAAAATGGTACCATTTTAAAAATATTTTTTAAATATGTGATGTCTGAATTTTCCCGATTTCTTTTTTTTTTCGGGTGGGGGGTGGGGGATTGCCCCCTCTTCGCCCTTTGTAAGTTACGCCTATGCACATTTTCCAGTGATTTTTTATTTATGTAGAACAAAAATGTATATGAAAAATGTTATCATTTAAAGTGAATATTTTCTTTTCTTTCAGGATACAGAATTAGAAATAGATTCGTATAAAGGCCTTGTAGAAGAACTTGCTCATCAAGCAGAATCTTTGATAGAGCTAAAGCATCCAGATTTTAAAATAATAAAGAACAGAATGGTAATGTTTTCGCATACTTATTGAAATCGTAATAATGAACACATACTATTTTAAAATAGGTAGTTTCTATGCGAAATCATTCTTAACCTTCCACATCTGACGAATTTTCAATTTCATCTAATAAATTTTCAAAGCGAATATTGAAAAGCTTAAGTGCATGGGTAGCGTAAAATATTTCTTTTTCTATTTGTAAACAAAATTTTCACTAGTAAGTTTAGTCTCTTTTAATTCATCTATTATTTCAATATATATACACCGAGATGTACAGAGTGGCTTCATTTGAACTTCCACTTTAAGCAAGATTCTGTAGCTGAAACATATTAGCAGATTGACACCCCTTTAGCATATGTACTGTACACGAGATATTCTCAAGGCAGTTTTTAAAAGTTTAGTTCCATAAATGTCCACTAGGTGGTACTTTGCGTGGAAATTCATCTCAAGAAATGACTCAAATTAGCTAATAATTGTTCAAAAACTATTGAATAAATGCTGAAATTGTTTATGCATTTCGAGTTAGTCATTTCCATTGTTAAATTTGCGGTATTTCCAGGTAAAGCGACACCTAATCGACATTTTGTGAACCTTTTTTTTCGAAATTTCTTGAACAAACCTCATGAAAAGTCTATATATCAAATTTGGTTACAATCCAATCATCTATTTTAGTATAAAACGCTGTTTGTAGGGGAAGCTTAATTATATATAATCACCCTCTCTGCATCAGAGTTGCCAACTTTATTCATTTATGACAAATGCCAGGCTTAAACAACCCAGTCATTAGCCTTGTGGCTTCCAAATATTTTCGAACAATTGGAGTAGCCAACTGCTCCGGAGTTTAACTAACCACATTTTTTAAAGCAGTAATTGTGGCTCAAATTATAGGATAATTTTTTTTTTGTAATTGAAAATTTTTGCAGAAGAGAATAGTTAAATTATTCTCTTGTATTATGTAATTGAAATGCGAACACATTACATCAACAGTTGGTTGGAAAAACAGAACGAACGATTGTCAAATTGCTAACAGTAAAATATGAGACAACAGAAATGAAATTTCATTCAAATATTTAATATACTATTAGCCTATAAATTCAACAAGAACGATTAACCGATTATAATCCTTTGCTTACATTTTAGTATTACAAAGAAATTCTATGCCTTTTCACTCGTCTATAAAAATTGCAGTTGGTTAAGTAACAGCAGTATAGAAAACGTGTAAAACTATATTTCCGATTAAAAAAAGGCGATGCCTGTTTTGCTGTCTATTATAAAGTTTACTGTAGTTATATTAAAGTTATTTAACAGTAAACTACAGTAAAGTTATTTCTTTTATCATATTCACAATTTTTCTCTGTAAAATAACTGCAATCATATTAATGTTGGATGAATTTTGCCCCTTATTTTAACGTGAAGTAAACGCATTCAACGAAGTTTCTTCGTGTTTTTACTGTAATAAAGTAATACTTCGGATACTAGAACTTTCTTAATGAAATTGAGTACTTATTAAACTGATAGGAGTGATTAATTGTTATATTTCAAAAATGTTACTTGAACAACATTCTAATAAACTGCTCTTATTTATGGAAGTGTCAAAACGCATTATTTATTAAAGTGTCAAAAGGGACATTTCTCGAACACAAACTGCATTCTGTAATATATATAGTTATATTTTAATTCTGACAGGGATATTCATCAAGTTTTACTAAGAAACTGTAATTGTTTACCGGCAAAATAAAAATTGAACAGACAAGAAAACGCAATACTATTTCTTTATAATAAAATTTATTAAGAATTGTATTCATAAAATTGCTGTTAATTATCAATTATATTTAGCAAGCTTGAAGCATTTATACCGATTTAAATTTCTTTCCCGTGTGTAAATTTTTATTAATTAATACAAATTGCACATATTCATTTACTATTTTCAGGAAACTATCGAACAAGATATGAAAAATATTCGAAACTTGTGCCTTACGAGAAGGCAAAAACTGTTAGAGGCAAAAACTGAAAGAGAATTCAAAAAGGAGACTGAAGAACTTGACGTCTGGATTGATGAGCAAATGTCAGAAGCAAATTCTGAAGATTTTGGAGACGATTACGAACATATTTTGGTATTTTAAAATTATATATTTTCAGAATTATAATTTTGTTATTCGAGAAAGTTTTCATTGAAAGTGTGTATTTTTAAAAAACATAACCAACATAACTAGGAAAAGGTATACTAAATATTACTAAATTTGTTTCAATTGAATGTATACAATAAGTTGTAATTGAAATACTGTTTCAAATGTTCGATTGCATTTTACTGCGAAAACAAAAGCTAAACTTCAATCGCATTTCTTTGTTGAGTTGAGAAAATGTTGCTATTTCATAATAATTAATGTTTCAAAATATTAATGTTTCATCATTTAATGCAGATAGGAAAAAAAAATACAGTAAAGCAGATTTTTATTTTATCTTTAAATTGGAGAAAAATTCCATCTCGCAATACACTAATAGGAAATTTTACAGCAATTTACTTCCGAAATATTATTTAGAGTATCAGTCATTTCAAGATGGTGCAGGAACTGATTTAGTTAATGTTGGCACAATTTTCCAATTAACTTTTACCGATTTTCTAGCTTTTAAGTTAAAAGTATTTATATATAAAAAAAAGTGCTACAGTTCACGTTCAAGAATTGAACTGAGATAATTCACTTAAAAAAAAAAAAAAAAAGACTCGTGAAGAACTATTTTCTGAAGTATCAGCTAAATTCTTCCTTTTTTTCAGATTTTGTACTCCAAGTTTGAATATTTTCGAACGAGAGTGGAAGCAGGATCCAGAAGAATTCTTCAATATGAGGAGTTTGCAAGGCGGCTTATTGATAGCAATTGCCCATTTACTGACAAAGTCAACACTAGTTTAGAGCATCTGAGGTAAGCAAGAATTTAAGTTGGCAGATTTTCTGTGATAAAATATTTCATTTTGCACACTGAATCTGAAATCATCAATTTTTCTGAAAACGCCTTCTTTAAAAACTCTTATCTTCATCTTTTTTTAGTGCAAAATGGTCCGAGTTGTTGGAAAGTTTGGATGCCCGAGGTTTTAAATTAGAAGCTGCTTCTGAAATTCATCGTTACCATCGTGACGTCAACGATGTTTTAGAAAGAATAACCACACAATATCGATCCATTCCAACTGATTTGGGTTCCAGTTTGGCTCAAGCTCAACAGCTAGCTAAAAACCACGATGCTACTGAAAATGAGCTGATTGTACTCGAAGTACAAGTACGTATTAATTGACTTGTATCGTATTTTCCAGTATACTAATCCATCCACTGTTTAAGACAGCGATTTTTAAAATTTTTAAATATAGTTTTATATTGAATATAGTTTTATTTTAAATATGGTATAATATTTTAAAATAAAGATAGAGGAAGTGTTGGTGAGGTATTTCGGGAAATTTTAACTTATATTGGCAAAATGATAAGTCTTTTTTGAAAAATTCTGCTTTTTCCTACATTATGCTCTTTTATCTATTCTGGCTACACGTCTGATTCGTTGAACTGCTGACTTCCGAAGAGAAAATTGCTGATAGTATTCTCCCGCGAAATTTGTTCTCGTTCTTCTTGTGGATATTTTAAACGAAAAATAAAATGACGTATTCATATTTTGATTTCTTTTTCCGTGTCATTTTTAGCTTCAGTTAAAATATTCAAAAATAAAATATAATCAAATGTGTACAAAATTCATTAGGATATTAAGAATATTTCATGCTGAACGGTGTGCTATTGTCTTTTATCAAATGAAGAAATATGATAATGCTACATAGCTATCATAGACGAATGACAAAGTGCTAACAACTCCAGTACTCCACTTAAAACTGATAGCTCATGCTCCGATCACATACAATAAGTGTAATTAATATGCGACATTATTCAATGTTCTTTTCATCTCTTAGTTCTAATAATGAAATTTTGATTATTATCGCCAAAGCAAACATCCTCCCCCCGAGACTAATTCTTTTTCAAGAATCTTTTTGCAGTCTGTCTTATTGCTCTTTTTCTTTTCTTTCCTCTCTCTCTCTTTCTTTTCGTGGTAATTTACTTTGATCAAATTGAGTTACTCCTCGGTCACTGTTTACATTTAGTTTTAAATACATTTAATTAAATCTGTTGGCTTTTAAACTCTTACCATATGCATGACCAAAATCGAACTACCCTTATGTTAATTTGTCTTATTGAAATAACTCATTTATATTGCCACTGGCTTTTTTTTTTGTTCTTGTAGTAAATGTATGGGAGTGAAAACCTTTCACCAATTATAACTTTCACTGCTCCAGTTTATCTTACAGATTTCGTAAGACTGACCAATGCTACTGTGCAAATTACAAAAGAGGGATCTGCAAAATTAATGCTGTATTACAAGA
>JAWZYV010012556.1:97500-238931 GCA_038373885.1 Cheiracanthium punctorium | reverse complement strand
TTAATTAACTATTAATTAACTAAAATTCATTAATAATTCCAAAACTAAAATCCAAAAAATTGCAAGTCAGAAAAAAAAAATTCAAAGTCCCATTCCGAAACTAAAAATCCGTTGCCACTCAATAAAAAAGAAACTTGGTGTTGCCATTCCGTAAAAAAGAAACTCCTTTCACGAGTGAAACCACTAGTGACGTCACTTCCGGTCACGCCCCTTCGTGACGTCACTAGGCCACGCCCCCTTTGGTGACGTCACTTCCGCCTACCGGAGCGGGGTGCTTACTACTGCCGGCGATCATTAGTTCGCGAATTCTTTTACATGACCTGGGTTCAAATCCTAAACCACCCCTCAAAAATGTTAAAATCCCCTTATTTTGATTTAAAAATACGTAAAAGTCTAAATCTCCTAAAATATATTCTAAGTCGCCTAAAAATGAAAAATTCCTTTTAAATCCTTATCAGTACCTACTGATCAGTCAATCATTATCAATGCATCCGGTCATACTGATAAGGGAAAGCCATACAGAGGGGGGAGGGGCCAGATGGGGGAAAGCACTCATCCAGAGGGCTGTGCTTCTTTAACATAAACTGCGCCTATGGAGAACTCTCCTTTTTCTACCACTAAAGGAATTGTTATTCATAGAATCTGTAGTTTGCAGGATCAATGAAGGGACCCCCAAAAGGTCTTTTATTGCATTCTTTACTGATACGTTATTCATTTTTTAATTTTTTGTGTATTTAAAAATAATCTTCACTTTTTATATTTTATTAAGTCTTTAATAATTAATAGAGATAACCTCAGAACAAAGAAGCCCAGAGGTGTAATAGGTAGTGCACCGCGCTGCAAACCCACGGGTCCGGTGTTTGAACCCGGGCTGGACAAGGTCGACTCAGCTTTTCATCCCTTGAGTGGGTCGATAAAATGAGGACCAAGCTTGCTTGGGGTTAAACACTGTGGTCTTCGCTTCAGGCTGACCCTCCTGCCGAGGCATATTCATCCGCACGCCAGAGCCTATGGCCGCGAAGGAAAGGTTGAACAGCGCAGGCCTTGGGCCGGCAGAGGGGCTTTTGCGCCAATGTTTGACTTAGTATAAGACAGAAGTCGTTATACTCTGGTGCTATAAATTAAGAGAATTTTAATATTTTATCGAAATTTTTTCAATTCAGTGAATTTCATGAAAAGAACTGAACTGAATGTAAAACCACTGCTTCTACACAAAAATGCGAATCTTTTACGTCAAGTAAGTAAGCGTACACGTGTGCATAGGCAGAGCCAGTAGAGAAACAGGCATTATAAGTGCGCGTAAGTTAAGACACATTTCGTTCGCTAGCACACTTCGGCGAATTTCTCGGCGTTATTTTGCAGCAGTCTGTTAATT
Source organism: Cheiracanthium punctorium (assembly GCA_038373885.1). Classification (NCBI taxonomy): domain Eukaryota; kingdom Metazoa; phylum Arthropoda; class Arachnida; order Araneae; family Cheiracanthiidae; genus Cheiracanthium; species Cheiracanthium punctorium. The sequence continues at coordinate 237,556 of JAWZYV010012556.1, read as the reverse complement.
TCAATAGAAGACAGTAAAAATGAGTAACTACAAACGTTTAGATGATGGCATGAGGTGGCGAATTGTGAGGAGGTTAGAAGTAGGCCAGTCTCAAGTCAAGATTTGTAGAGTGTTCAATTTAACGCCCAACGTCATGTGTAACGTATGGAAACAGTTAAAGGATACCTAGTTCTATCGAGAGAAAGCCTGGGCAAGGTCCTCCAAGAGCCAGGGAAGATTGCCGTTTGTCCATTGTAGCGAGGCGTAACAGAGGGTGCTACAGCTTCTCAGCTCTCTTGTGACTTGTATGAAGCCACCGGAACCCGTGTATCAAGGGTAACTGTTTCAAAAAGACTTCATGAGAGAGGGTTGTTTGCAAGAAGACCTGCTGTTCCGTCCAGCTCACTTTTACGAACAGGAAAATCCGTTTAGCATGATGCAGAGAGCATAGAGATTGGAGTATGGATCAATGGGTGACCGTGTGTGTGTGTTCTCTTCACTGATGAGACCCGGTTCAGCCTTAACACCGATTCTCGCGCAGTACGTTCATATGGAAAGAACCAGGAACCCGCTACCTATACTCCACTGTCCGAGAAATCGACCATTATGCCATAGGAGATTTTATAGTCTGGGCAGGCATCATGTTGGATAGCAGCACACCTGTCCATGTCTTCAGGTATATGGTGTCAGATATAGAGATGAGGTCTTGGAGCCCTATGTTCGCCTTTTCAGGGGTGCGGTTGGCCCTGAGTTCATTTTAATGGACGATAACGTGAGGCCACATAGCTCTCTCTCTCTGGTTGACGAATTTCTAGGGAGGGAGGATATTCGCCAGATGGATAGGCCAGCCAGGCAAATTAGACCAAAAAACAGCAAATGGGGGAAAAATTTATATATTTTTGAAACTTGGGGAAAACAATAATTGGGTATGTAGTTCTATGAAGCAGAAAAAATCCCCCCTCTCGGGGTGCCGCGTCCCCCCTTTTGCCCCCCCCAAAAGGTCACTTTTTTAGATTTTCACTTCTATCTGAAAAACCGTTCGTCTTAGCAAAAAAATGTCAATAACAAAATGAAAGCTGATAAAATTTCCTACAAGAATGTAATTGGTTATTTTTTTCTATATGCAATAGCTATCGAGATATGTTTTAGACAAAATCGCAAATTTTTGGGAAACCGCTTCTTTTTATCCCGATTTTTAACAAATTTTGTCTTTTAACCCTTCAACCCCCAGTTTTACAGCAATTGTTTCGTAACAAAGTTGTAGAGTATTCAATTACCTTTAAAGTGAGTTATTATTTGTAACTTTATCTTTAAATGATCAAAAGTTATTGCAATTTGAAATTTCCAATAAATTTAGCAAATTCGAATGAAAAAACTACATTGCGCATCAAAGTACGACAAAATCTAGAAAAAAAATTATACAGATTTGAAAGTTGAGGAAAACATTGATTGGGGATGTAGTTGTATGAAACAGAAAAGTCCCCCTCTCGGGGGGACCACGTCCCCCCTTTAGCCCCCACCACTAGAAAGGTCCTTTTTTTGGGATTTTCACTTTTATCTAAAAAACCGTACGTCTTAGCAAAAAATTGTCATTTACAAAATGAAAGCTGTTAAAATTTCCTACAAGATTGTAATGGGTTATTTTTTTCTATATGCAATAGCTTTCGAGATATGTTCGAATGAAAAAACTACATTGTTTCGAATGAAAAAACTAGATTGCGCATCAAAGTACGACAAAATCTAGGAAAAAAATTATACAGATTTGAAAGTTGAGGAAAACATTGATTGGGGATGTAGTTGTATGAAACAAAAAAGTTCCCACCTCTCAGCGTGCCGCTTCCCCCCTTTAGCTCCCCCCCCCAAAAAAGGACCTTTTTTTTGGGAGTTTCCCCTTTATCTCAAAAACCGTGCATGCTAGCAAAAAAATGTCAGATACAAAATGAAATCTGATGAAATTTCCTACAAGATTGTTATGGGTTATTTTTTTTAGACGCAAAAGCTTTCAAGATATACGTCTTAGAAAGAATCGCAAATTTTTGGAAACGCTTCTTTCTTTTTATCACTATTTCCCACTAACTTTGCCTTATAGCTCTTCAACCATCAGTTTGACAGGAATGGGTTTAAAGCAAAGTTTTAAAGTATTCAATTACCTTTAAATTTAATTTTTATATGTAATTGTATTTTTAAATGATCAAAAGTTACAGCAATTTGAAATTTTCAATACATTTTAGGGAATTCGAATAAAAAATGCATTGTGCGTCAGAATCCAAGAAAAAACCTAGGAAAAAGCTTATAAACGTTTGAAACTTGGGGAAAACACTGTTTGGGTATGTAGTTGTATGAAACAGTCTCTAGGGGTGCCGTGTCCCCCCTCTGAGCCCCCTAACCCTCAAAGTTCCCTTTTTAGATTTTCATTTTCATCTCAAAATTGGTGCTTCTTAGCAAAAGCATGCCAATTACAAAATGAAAGCTGATAAAATTTCCCAAAAGATTATAATTTTTATTTTCTTATGTATCGAATTATTTATTATTCGATATCTTTATTATTAGATTTTAATTTCTATATCGAATATTTTTTTGTATATCGAATAGCTTCGAAATATGTTTTAGTAAACCTCGCAAATTTATGGTAAACGCTTTTATTCATCCCATGTTTCGACTAATTTTCCTTCTAGCTGCTGATTCTTAATTCAGAGAATCGAACAGACGAATTATCAAAATTTGTAATCTCCTTTTTTCAAGAAATTCCCCTCTCTTCTGTTACATTTTCCTTATCTTTAAATCATTGTCCGAAAGTGTGGGAAAATTCTTCAAAAGACGGCCAAGTGAAATGAGCGGGGATAACAAAGAACAATTTGGAACCCAGAAACTGGGGGTGGAGAGAACTGAACTCATCGCTCTCTCTAGTTTATATGAAACGAAAACCAGCTCCAGAAACAATATTATTACTAATTTCATGAGGCTGCATTCAAACTTGCGGAAAGAAATGCACGTGTGTGAATGTCAACAGCGTGTGTGAAGGTTTGCGCTGCACAGCAATGTGCAGGAAGACTATGAAGATACATTTTTATAAAAATGAAATTGTTCCATAGGTTTGTTGCACTATTATTGTACAGATCTTGCACACAAGAGAAAGTAAGTGTGCTATAATTATGCAGTAATTTTTTTATTAATTTTGCTGACATTATTAATTCTGATGATGAATGATCACTGAAATGCAAATATCAAAGTGCACAATATTGAACAGATGTATTGGATTACAGAATTCTATTGATGTAAAAAATATCACTCTCAAAACATTTTTGGGGGTTTGGGAGAGGGGGTTAATTTAGACTTTAGTACTTACATTTATGTGTTAAATATGCGTTTATATACGAATAAAATGTAACTAGTTCAGCAGAAACAATAGGAGGAAGGAAAAAAAAAACGAAATAAAACCAAATCGTACGCTTATGTAATATAAATTATTATTGGGAAAAAGAGCCGTTTAGCATAAAAAAAAATTTGGAGGAAAGGGGGACGCGCCCCCAAAGGTAGAGGAACTTTCCTGCTTCTTAATATTGCACCCCCTACCAGTGTTTTCCCCAGGTTTCAAAACTTTATAAATTATTTTTCGGATTTTGTCGTACTTGGTCGAGCAATGTAGTTTTCATTCGAATTCTCTAAAATTTATTGAAAATTCTTAATTGCTATAATTTCTGATGCTTTAAACATAAAATTACAAATAATAACTTATTTTAAAGAAATTGAACACTCCTGTAAAAGTGAGGGTTGAAGAGCTAGTATAACGCATAGTGGAAAATTGTGATTAAAAGAAGCGTTTTCGAAAACTTTGCGATTTTTTCTAAAACTTACATCTCGAAAGCTTTTGTATCTAGAAAAAATAATCCGCAACAATCTTGTAGGAAACTTCCTCAGCTTTCATTTTGTAATTGACAATTTTTTGCTAAGACGTACGGTTTTTAAGATAAAAGTGAAAATCCCAAAAAAGGACCTTTTTTAATGGGGGGCTAAAGGGGGGACGTGCCTCCCCGAGAGGGGGGAACTTTTCTGTTTCATACAATTACATCCCCAATCAATGTTTTCCTCAACTTTCAAATCTGTATAATTTTTTTTGCTACATTTTGTCGTACTTTGATGCGCAATGTAGTTTTCATTCGAATTTGCTAAATTTATTGAAAATTTCAAATTGCAATAACTTTTGATCATTTAAAGATAAAGTTACAAATAATAACTCACTTTAAAGGTAATTGAATACTCTACAACTTACTAGTTACGAAACAATTGCTGTAAAACTGGAGGTTGAAGGGTTAAAAGACAAAATTGGTTAAAAATCGGGATAAAAAGAAGCGTTTTCCAAAAATTTGCGATTTTGTCTAAAACATATCTCGATAGCTATTGCATACAGAAAAAAATAACCAAATACAATCTTGTAGGAAATTTTATCAGCTTTCATTTTGTAATTGACATTTTTTTGCTAAGACGAACGGTTTTTGAGATAGAATGAAAATCTAAAAAAGTGACTTTTTGGGGGGGCAAAAGGGGGGACGCGGCACCCCGAGAAGGGGGAACTTTTCTGTTTCATAAACTACATATCCAATTAGTGTTTTCCCCAAGTTTCAAAAATACATAAATTTTTTCCTCCATTTTTCCTAATTTGACTGGACTATTAATCCTATAGAGCAGTGATTCCCAAACTGTGTGCCGCGGCAACCTGGGGTGCCCCGAGCGTATACCAGGGGTTCCGTCTAGATAATCAAGAAGTCTAACTTTTGGGGCAGTATAGTAAAAAAAAAAAAAACCTCTGTACCGGGGTTCGAATCCCACTGCCGGCAAAAGGAAAAAAAATGCTTTTTAAAAATAAATCCAAATCTACAAATTAATTCTAAATATTGATAATAGATGGCAGCACTTAAATAAATTAGTTAATAATTAAATGAAATTAACTAAAATTCGTTAATTAAATAATTCATTAAAATCAGTTCCAAACTCTAAAGAAATTCTAAGTCCAATTTGAAAACTAAAAAGGTAGTTTTTAAACATAACACCAGATGGCAGCACTAAAACTTCAAAGACAGCACTAAAATTAATTAATTAATTAATAATTAAATAAAATTAACTAAAATAAATTAAATTATGTCCCAAAAATTACAAGTCCGGTCAAAGATTCTGCGAAAAATTCTAAGTCCCATACCGAAACTAAACGCCGTTGCCATTCCGTGAAAAGAAATTCGGTGTTGCATACCCTGTAAAAAATACCCTCGTAACCTTCTACAAATTAAACCGAAACCTAGCAGATATCACATCCAGGAAGTAAACAACTCAACATCCAGCAAAAACAACTCTACTCAACTCCCCCCTCGTTACGTCACTAAGCCATGCCCCCTCATCCATCAATGTCAATGAGCCACGCCTCCTCGTCCATCAATGTCAAAAGGCCACGCCACTTTTATTGTTTCCGCTAGACCAATTTCTTTATTTTTAAATTCAGTACCTTGATTTGTTTAAAAGTTTAGGTTTACCTTAAAAAAAAGAATCGAAAAGCATTCACAATATCCTCCCCTCGTTGCGATATAAGAGGGGCCACAAAACTGTATTTTCAGAGGGCATCTGTACACGTTAGCAAGTAAAGATATTCGTCATTGTGCATAGATCCACTAGATACGCATACACTGATGATAGACAATCACTCGATTTCTCGGGAATTTCTTGCGTGCCGGTTTGTGAAGAATATATGCATCCACACCTTGTAGCCAATTCCGAATCTGCAGTTTGCTTACTATCCCTTGAGAGCAGATGGTATAAGGCATTTACATCACCAAAATTCACCTCGTGAGCTGGATCGTGATACGCTTTATCATTGCAGCATAAAAATGTAATTTTTCGATATATTAATCCTCACTGGCATATTAATCACAGTGAAAACGTTACGTTCCCCGTTTCATTTACGTGTAAAACAAGAATGATCGCAAACTTATCACTTACGGTAAAAATATATACAAGGTTAAAAATGATGCAGATATTCGCATATGCAGTAATCATTTATGCAATTTCACTCGTCCAACGCATTTTCAAAACTAAAGTGTAACACAAAGTACCTGCAGTTTTATATCATTATGCATGAAAGATTCAATGCCTAATGGTTAAGGCCGGCGATCATTAGCTCACGAATTCTTTTACATGTCGTGGGTTCAAATCCTAAAGCACCCCTCAAAAATGTTGAAGTCCCCTTATTTTGATTTAAAAATACGTAAAAGTCTAAAAATCCTAAAATATTTTCTAAGTCGCCTTAAAATGAAAAATTCCTTTTAAATCCTTATCAGTACCTACTGATTAGTCAATCCTTATCAATGCACCCGGTCATACTGATAAGGGAAAGCCATACAGAGGGGGGAGGGGCCAGACGGGGGAAAGCGCTCATCCAAACGACTACGCTTCTTTAACATGGGCTACCCCTGGGCAGAACTCTCCTTTTTCTACTACTTCCCTTACAATTGATCTATGAAATCAAAGGGCTTTTATGTAGACACCTTTGCATATTTACAACTACATCTATGTTGCTTTACATTGGTTGTGCTTTGATTTTTAAGACATTCAATGACCAGAGCCTGATCATAGGTGGTCGGGGCCCCGGGCAAGAGGTTATTTTGGGGCCCCTACCATTACAAGCATTTTAACTTACTATTGTTTGCTGTTGCATTTTCCCGACATAAAAATAAAACATTTTTAAAGAATACTAAAACTGAATTAAAAATTACCTTGTAGTCCGTTAGTCCGTTTGTATTATTAGCGCATGGGTGCGCTAATTCAAGGAATGGCAATTACGAGGCACGGGAGCAGAGTTTCTCACTCCAAAAAATTTTCTGGATACACCAAAAAACTCGAAATTTTCTTTCCTTCATCATGAAATAAAAAATGTTAACTAATGGATATTTTGTGATGAGCATCAGGGGCATAGCCAGAAATTTTTCATGGGAGGGGGGGGGGTTACGACTACTTCAATTCATATATATGCATACGTGTGTGTGATAATGTAGTGAAGAATATACACTTTGTATGGCAAAAAATTCCTCATGGTGGGGGGGTTATGACCCCCCTAACCACCCCTTGCCTACGCCCCTGATGATCATATATATGACCATGCCATACGTTTTCAAAAATTCCTAACTTCTTGTTTATTCATCCATGAGTCTTAAAAGACCATTGAATTAGAAGAACAGAAAATAAATCTCTTAAGTCCATCTATTGTTAAAAATTATGCTATAGATATTACAAAGGATATTTAGTTGAGAGATTTGGTGGCCCTTATTTTTCCGGGGCCCCGGGCTATTACCCCGTATGCCCGTGTGATAATCAGGCTCTGTCAATGACATGAAACATAACTGACTTATTTTAATAAAAATACTCATAAAAGCTGTATTTTAAATATTTCTACCCATTTCTCTTTTTGTAGTTCAAATATAAATAATTTTAGCGTTATTTTTTAGATGCACTTTATTTCTCGGAAAAACATCTAATGTACACATATACTGCATTGCTGTCTTTATCTTCACCTTTCATGAAATCATTACTCTTAAATTGTTACACATAAAAATATCAGTGTAAACATGCGTAAAAAATATATGTAGAAAAGTCCATTTAACTTATTATATTTCTTTTTAGTTTATGTCTTACTTAATTCTTGTGCTTTTGCATATTTTTAACACATCTAAGAAATATATATGTATATAAAATACCTGTAATGTTTTACCTATTTCAACCAGTATAAACACACGAAAAAAACACTAAAAACACTGGTGTTAAATAATAAAATTAAAAAAAAAAACTTTGTGAAAAAGAAACACGCATAAAATATTACGATTTTTTTTTCAGTTCCCTCTGCTCAGTGAGTCGAAGGCCTTGTCTGATGAAGACCGAAAGAATTTTTTGGTCGAAACGATCGTAACATCTTATAAGTAACTTTTATTTGTGTGTTTTTTTTTCACAATTTTTATTTTTATTTTATCAGCATAAACATAATTAAATTACATTTTAAGTTAAGTTTCGACAAACATATTTCGTATATTTCTTGATAAACAAATGCAAATCTCTGTAATCTGCAAAAGAGAAAAAACTTTTTTTTATGGCAATACCCCATAACTTGAAGAATGATTCAATTTTTTGATTTAATGATTGTTTTCTGCAGAAATCACTCGAGAAAATTCCGGACAATTTTTAATAATTGTTATAGCTGAAGTAAAAATAATAAGTAATGAATATCGACATTTATAATTGAATTTAAATCTCAATCAATTCAAAAGTTATACATTTTCTCATTTATAGATGGTATTTAATTTAGTATGAAGTAAAATGAATTAGAAATTGATTTTTCCAAAATAGTGAATCACACATTTTCAAAATACTCTTTGCTATTTATACAAAATATTATAAGGAGTTTTATTATAAAAAACACAGTAAAGTACTTTTGAAAAACATCTTTTCTGACATTCATGCGTAGATTTTTTTTTTAATCTGAAGAAAATAATATTTTTCTCTTAAAAATTTAATTAATTTAAAGAAATAGCTAACAATAAAATATTGGATTATTGTTCTCTTACGTGTGAATAGTATTTGTATGACTGATGGGACTTGTATAAATTCGAACAAGCATTTATCACTAACCATTCAAACGCGCGTAAAAGATTTTTACTTTAAATTTTCATATCTATATAAATAAAACAATGTGTAAACTGTCCGTTAGTTTGTCTGTCTGTCGGCGTCTCGCGTAGCTCCGAAACGGGTGATCGTAGACCTACCAAATTTTGTACGGAAATTCTCCAAGACGGGTTTCGACACACCTCGAAGCGATTTTTTCGAAATTCGAATTAGAAAATGTTTTATTTTATGTTTTGTCCGATTTTTAGCGATTTTTCTTGCGGAATACATAATAACGCCGGTAATTGCACTCGCAAGAAAACGATAGTTACATCATCGTATAGAGGAGAAAATTTTCTTTTAAAAACTGTTTGTTCGGACAGTGTAACATAATTTGCAGATTTTTGGGAATTTTTCAAATAAAATTAAATTTGACGCTGACTTTCGTAAAATATTTTTAAAACTGCTGCATCTTGAATTCTATCTGTCATAACTTTTTTATATTTCGGCAAAAGACGAAGCACACAATTCGCCCACTTTTAAAAGAAGAACAGAGGAAAAATATAAATTAGGAGAATTTTTAAGAATTTTTAACTAGAGAAGGATTTTCATTTCCGTAGCACCTGCTTATCAATTTCGGTTTGATATCTTGCGGTTTGGTTGTCATGGATACAGTAACAATGATTAAAATTGCCAGTTGAAAAAAATAAATAAAAACGGGTCCCGCGAGCCGACGATTTCTTTGCTTGGCTCGATTTCCTTTTATATATACTGGATTTATTTGTGAGAAGAAAAATTAAACTGCATTATCTAGAAAAACAATTTTAAAGCCTTTATAAATAGCGCAGTCTTATCTCTTATCTCTTTTCTTTTTGTAAAGAGTTGCAAGAGAGGGTGACGTATTAAAAAAAAAAAATGTCCATTTCATGTAGTGTCTGAGGTATTTAACGCTAAAACGTGAACCTAAAAGACAGCATGTCTGCGGAAATAAGGCATTTTGAAAGAGAGAAGTTCACTGCAAACGGTCCATTTTCACTTTTTTGATACCGAATGACGCTGACATAATTTTTTTTTTTCTGTGTGTGTCATTATATTGCAATGATCTCAGGTTATTACATATATGACGCAAATTTTAAGTCAAGAGTGAAATAATTTTGCTTTTTCTAGATTCCACATCACGGGAATTAATTCGAATGACACATGTGAGGAAATTTTTCGCTTCCTACCGTGCGAAGAACGGGCACGCAGCTAGTTTAATATAAAACAGTAGTGACTTACCTCTTCATCATTAATAAACCAAAGTATTACTGCCCTCGGTTTTGATGGACCATACGAACAAGACATATTTACTACATCACCAGCACGGTAGTTTTTCATGGAGCTATTGATTTTTGGAGCATTTTCTGGAGTCACTGAAATATTCAAAGTATAGTAATTGTACTATTTCTCAAGGAAACGAAAGGAAATAAATGTAAGGAAATTAGTGTGCATCTAAATTTCACATGACTTCTCTAGCCCAAATGATGAAATGATTTTTTATGAAGGGTGTCCCAAAACGATGGTAACACACTTTAATTCGTTATCCATTAGGTAGAAGTAGACAGTGTAAATTGTAAAAAATGTTCAAAATAAGCTCGGAAAAAGACTACGTGAAAGGAAAATTTGCTCTCTTAGTGGGGGTCTTATGCAAATTTAAAAAGTGACACTTTTTAATTTGTGTAAGACTTCTGTTCGAAAAAATTCGAAAATGCCGTAAAATACAGCAAAACTGCCCCCCTCCCTCTAATAAACGCCCCCTCCCATCTTTTCTCGTGTATTTCGTTTGCTCTTAAAATGCCGAATTAACTCCCCCTTAATGTGGATTCATACTGACCGTTCCATGCATGCTCAGACTCCGCTCTTTTCCGTTTTGAACCTTTGGCTGCCAGCGCCAAAGCCAAAGGTTGCGCCAGCTTGCTGAGCCGCTGTAAATGCGCTAGTGAAATCACGCCATATGCCAGCGAAGTGTGACATCAGAACCATGCTTTCCACCAAGACCTCCTGCATACTAAAACAGACCTGTTTACGCCGAGCAAAGGCTTGTCCGCTTGGAAAAATGAAATTACCCACAGAGGGCGCTACTAAGGACGAGTAAACATTCCATGCTTCACGTGTTTTTTAACGCAGATTATTCGAATTATTACGCGAATTATACGAATTTTTCAAATTATTTTTATTTCCAGTCAAAATGACATGTTATTTTGTGCTTCTTTGTAAATCACATAGCAAACGCAAACGATAAGATGCTAAAAGTTTATTTTCTGGAGTTTCCCAGTGACTTTGTTATCCAAGAAAAATGGATTAAGTCAGTCTCTCAAGAAGGTAAATACTAAACATTGTACTTCGATTATATGATTGTGGTTTGAAATGTAAATCATTACTCTAAACCCTAACCTTCTACCAATGCTACATGCATAAAAATTTAGTTTTACATAACTGTCGTTTCAGATTATCCACAATTCAGGATTCAATGCATTTGCGTATGTATGTGGCAGTTTGAAATATAGAGATGAACTTGGTGACATTTCGGACATTTGAGCACGATATTTCCAATGGGAATTTAAAGTTTATTTTACTACATTAGCCTTACGTAATAGCCTAAGGTTACAGCTGTATTCTTATGACGTAATCAACATTCGCGCTTTAAGGGGAGCCTTCGGGAAATTTCTAATAGCTTCTGCCTCACCTATAAATAGAAGCGGGCGGCGCCGGCGGCGGTATATTACCACTGAATTTTTACTTGTGTAAGTGTTTTATTTTGTGAGAGAAATGCAGAATTTATGAAAGCTTCTGTATTAAGCTGATTGTTATAGCACGTTATACACTCTGATTGTGCTTGTGAATTTTGTACAGCTGATTGTTCGACGAAGTTCTAGAAGTAATATAGTGTTTCATCCTGACAAGTGGATTCTTTACTAGAACTTTCTACACCTACTGGACTCTAGAAAGACGAACCCAGAAAACAAGCAGAGTATTCTGCAACATTTCGTGTCAGACTCGGGATTCTAGAGAAAGACTTTAATTTTCCAGTGAATGGCGTGGACCACAAAAAATGAAAGAAGAATTTCAACAAAAGCTCTTGAATGTATTGAAGGAAATCCAATCCGGACATGAAGAGATGAAAACAGAGTTGAAAACTGCACGAGAAGAGATAGAAGCCGGAAAAGAAGGAATGAAAGCTGCACACGATTAGGTGGGAATACGCTCGTGCTTCGCTCGGTGTTGTTCGTGTTTTATTTATTTATTTATTTATTTTTTTGTACTAGTGCCAGGGTCCCAATGTTTAGTAAAATAAGTAGAAATTACTATTGAAAGTGGTTTATAAGTGATGTGTAAAGTGTGTGGATTCATCCCAGTGAAAAATATTTGGTGAAATGTGTTAAAATAAGTGAAAACTAAGATATAGAGTGATTGTTCGAAAGGATCGTCGTGTTTCAAAGTTCCAGATATTCAAAAAGGTTGTTTTTTTTGGAAAAGAAAGAAATTTTTCAAAACTGGGTGAGTGATTTTATTATTCGGAAGATGATTAGCTTCATTTTAATATAAATTTTTACCAGTTAGTGTGAAAACTTACTTTTAAAAACTTGTTTTTCTGAATACGATTTTGACTTTGAAAATTAAGAAGATTCGGGGGAGTATCCACCTTGAAACTGGCCATATTGAATTGGGATTGAGGTCAGGAATGACTTTCGGTCAAATAATTATCTAGCCAGAAATGCCTCCACAAATGTTGGAAAGGAACAACATAACTGGAATAATCTGACTAGATCTTGTCATTAAAAACTGAGGATCTATACTCTTTTTCAACCTAACCTCACACTGCGTGGAAAGCTACAAGTGCCGTATTGCACCGTTTGTCGAGTATTTGTGCGCGCTTTCTGATCTTCCTTCCTTATAGTCATATACACATTTTGTTTTAAATAAAGGTGAAATATTAAATTACTGAGGACGCTAAATTTACTTTGATTATATAAACATGTTTTTTCCATTTAACGACAAATTAAATTAAAAAAAGTAGTACATATACGGACGAACTATATTATGAGGACTTAAGGAAACAAGCCATAACCTTCCAGGTACTGCTCGCCCAAAAATAAAAGATCGGCTTTGGCGCGCTGCCAAAAAAATAGATGCTGCTATATGTTTCACAGGGAAGATGGGTTAAGATGAGCAAGGACTCTTAAAATTCTATACGGTAGTAGTGCTTTCAGAGTCATTTGGACTTTCATTTGCGATTTACCCAGTTGGCCAAAATCTAGCCAAAAAGTGGCTAAATTGGCAGACCTGTCTGCGCATACTAAAGAGAGAATTTCTTGCACATCTGAACCCATCTCCCCATTGAATCCCCATCTCCCCATCCATTTTTTTGGCAGCGCGCCAAAACCGGCCTTATATCTTTGGGTGAGCAGTACTATAAGGTTAGGTTGAACTAGACTAGAGTATAGGAGTTTTGGAATCCAATACGGATGAAGGTATATGGCTAAATTTATAATATTTATAGAGTGCAGGAAGTTTACGAATACTGACTTTTATGAACAATTGATTTATAGATTTTTTGAATTCTTGAAGTATCTAAATAATAAAAGTCCTGTTCGTAACAATTCCAGGATCGACTCGTCGCTCTCAGAGCATCTGCCGCCATGTTGCAATTTCGATAAAAACGACATTTTTATTTCTAACTAAAAGCAAAACTTTTTATACAGTTCGAAAGATCTCTAAAAAATTAACCTTTTTTTAACGTTCAGCTACTTTCAACTCTAAATATCTAGCGAGATATCACGCCTTGAAAAGTAAAAGAAGCGAAGATTATTCATTCCCTGATTCTTTGAAAAAAAATCACGGTACATAATCTTACGCGTACATCAATTACATGATGTCATATATTGGCGAAAATACTCCTTTTGCGTGACACGCAATGCAAGGACACTTTTATTTAATATTTAAGTTCTATTTAACTGAGAAATTAGACAGATTTTGTTCAAATTTATTGAGAATGTATAAAGTTTTGTTTGCACAACATTTAAACACCTATTTGTAGGTAATTCTTTTTTAGAAATTGGCAACACTTTTTGAGATGAGAAACACTTTTGTTTGTGGAAATCACTTTTATTTTTCCATTGCTCTCACCCGAGTGTTTTTATGTTAACGGCGTGACATTTGTGAAATCCTATTTTAAAAGTGTTTGAGTGCTTTAGATTGTTTTGGTGACAGCGTTTGTTTAACCCTTTATCAGGCAGTGGTAAAATACTTACCACCTACGGTCTATTAAATACAGAAATCAATTGTCATTATTGAATTTTCTGATTTTTGTTCAGTGATATTGGATGTATATTTTTTCCATACGTCTAGATTCTAAATAATATTTGGTTTATGAACTTTTCTTTCATTCGCAATTTTAAGGAAAGCTGGAATAATTACTGAGCAATAAATTGAGCATAAGAATCATCGCTTTTAATTATATATTTTTGCGTTTAATTCCGTGTACAAGCAGCAGGTAGTTTTCCCACTTTGATTTTGTGCATAATTAATGTATTCTCCTGCAAAATTTCTATGTTTGTTTAGTACTTGTTTCTCCAATTTTCACGTAGGATATTACAGTAGAGGGAAAATATATGAATTAATTCTAAAAAATGGGCCAAAAAAATTCCAAGTAATTTCGACTCTCTGCACATACCCTGGCCTTATAAAGGGTTAATTTTGAATTCGTTTAAGCGGATGCATTTTGATTTCAACGTTGTTGGATCGTAACTTTTATTTCGACTATTTTGGGACATTTGTTTTATTTATGTTATGAATCCAGAAGCGTTTTTTTACTTTTGAAGTGTTTTATTGAGTGTTTTAGATTGTTTTGGTAACGTATGATTTTGTCATAAGCGTTTGTTTAATTTTGAATTCGTTTAACCGGATGGATTTTGATTTCAACGTTGTTGGATCATAGCATTTATTCGGGTTAATTTGGTGTTGTTTATTTTGTTTTTGTCAAAAATCTATAATTACTACCCGGCAAGCCGTCCAGCATCGCTAGCCTGTGAAAATTCGCTTAAAAAATTGCCGAGCAGTAAGGTAGACTGCGTGCCTCTATTAACTGTGTCAGTTAGTCTAATGACTACGTCTATGATTTTATTTTTTAAAAAATTGGAGTCGTGTTTCAACAACTCAACTCTGAACTTTAGACTTTCTTTCTGTTGAATCCAATATATTAAAAAGCAGAAAGAAATTCTAAAGTTCAGAGACGAGTTGTTGAAACACGACTCCACTTTAAAAAAAATAAAATCACACACGTAGTTGTTATACTGACACAGTTAATATCCCCCTCCTCATTCAGCTGATCGCCGAAGGCGAACGGCCTGTAGGTTGCACATTTTTTTTCGAAGCGGCCCGTTGGCGCACCAGGTGGTCGCCGAAGGTGGGTAGCCCGTAGGTCACACCTTTTGGTCGAGAAGAGGCCGTGGGCGGACCAGCTGGTCGCTGGATGCGGCCGCTTACGGAAACGTGTAAAAGCGGCCCGCACGTTGCATAGCCTGGACGCGAAGCGGTCGGACCAGCTGGTTGCTGAAGGAGTACGACTGGCAGGTGGCAAATTTCGGTTGCGAAGAGGCCCGTGTGCCGTAGGTTGCACAAGCCAGTCGCGAAGTGGCCAGTGTGTTCTAGATTGCACATTTTGGCCGCGAAGCGCCCATCGACGACCAAAACTGCTCGCCGAAAACGTCTAGTTTAATTAAGAGTTGTTGAGTTTTTGAGTCTAGATTATAATTATAAATGGTAGCATATGAATGGATTATACTGTGTACGGGGTGGTAAATAAACTGGATGTAATACAGGAATTATAGCAATTATTCTTGCGTATAGATATTGTTTGATTAATGGAACTAAATTATTATGTTTAAATTTTTTTGAAAAATTTTGACAATATGCGGGATATTGATAATTTGGCTTACAGATATTGAGCATAGAGTGTTCATAAATAGGCTATTTAAAGGCTGGTGAAATTGGGGGTGTTTGTAAACTGATTAACTATAGGTTGGTGAATTTATAAACTGTGTGCAGTAAAGATTAAAAAGTGTTCATAAACTGATTAGCAATAAATGAGTCATAAACTACGGTATTCATAAACTAAGAAATTTTTCTCGGTTGGATGAAATTTATCATAGATATAGGGATCTCTAAATTGAGGATAACGAGCGAAAACTTGTTGCCTCCAAATGGTAGGCATGATAGTGGCATGGGCATGCGCAGAATGACAATAACTTAAATTATAATGGTATTTTCAATCATTTTACAACAATCTGTATTTTAAAAAGTACTCGTATCGAAATATTTTCCCTCGAACTTATTTATTTTTCTAAAGTATTGCAACGAATGTTCTATTTTACATCGACGGCAGACATGATAGTGGCAGAAATGGGTTGCGTTTTTGGCAACAAAAAGCACACGATTGGGAACATTGGATGAGCAATCTAGGTATTCCTAAATCTATGAAATTTATAGATGGGAGTAGTTCATAAACTCAGGCTGATTACAAACCAAGCAGTTATATTCAAAAACTGGGCATTCAGATAGAGGGTGTTCGTAAATGTAGAGTTTATGAATTGGTGTGTTTGTAAACTGTGGAGGATACAGCTGAGAGTATTTATAAACAAAGGTTACATATAAAGTGGTATTATTATAAACTGAGGGTTACTGTGCTTTTGTTGTTATATCTTTTAAGATTGCCTTGGGAATCAATGTGTTATATAATACTGTATATATATATATATATATATATATTTAATACTGTATCTCTTTGAACACATTGTCGATAGATTAATGCTTACATAAGCATTTATATAAAAAATAGGTTCACCTTTAAGCCTATATGTAATAGAGAACAAATACATAAATATTTAAATTTAAAACTAATCGGATAGGTAGAGCTTTAAAATGTCACAGCGGTCATCAACACTGAACCCTTTGAATAACATTCCCAGAAGATTTTGTGTGTCTACATCTCCGGCATCGAGTGATTCACCTGGCGTGGGAAGAGAATTTAAAGTGTTACCATTGGACGTTGGGCTAGAAAATATAATTCAATTAAAGCGGGTCTTACCGACATCGGATAATTATAGACAAAAATACTTAGGTAAATTTTGTGAATATAAAGGAACTAAGAAGACCTTTACTGCGGAGGTGATTGCAGAGTTGGAACAGATGACGAAAGCATATGAGAACTCCACTATGGTGATGGTTAGTTAATATAAGGCTGCTGCGAAGGAATTAGAATGTTTAAGTAGGACAAAAATCTACGCAGAGACGGTATCGCAGCAGATGGAAACCCATAAAGAACAAATGGTTGAAATGGTGGATAGACAAAAAGATCCTTTAAAAAAGGAATATTCAGAGGTGGTACAGCCAAAGTCTGATGACGTGGGAGTGCTGGAAATGTGTAATGAAATAAGATCTGAAATGAGAAAAGCAGGGCGGGAAATTAATGGTGCAAGATATAATTTTAGCGGATAAGACTCGGAAGGTGATTTTAGTGACAAATAAAAAAGACAATGCTAATAAAATTTATGATACATTAACAGAAAATATTACGATTTCACAGAAATATAATATAATGAAACCAAAAACAGGAGCTTGGAAATTATTATTGTTAGGATTGCCAAATGAGGTAACGCCAAAAGACATTAAGGAGTAAATAAAGCAAATGAGCTCTGATTATGAAGTTGATGTTATTAGACAAATATGCAAAGGAAAATTTGTTAATTGGTTAATACAGACAAATGAAATAACTAAAAGAGATTTAATAAAAATAGGAAAGATCTGTATTCACATGAATAGGATTAGAGTGACAGAGTTTGTAGAGACTGAAAGATGTCTTAAATATCAGGAGATTGGTCACAAAATATATACCTGCAAAAATGAAATGAAATGCGCTAGTTGCGCCCTCGATTATGACACAAGAAAATGTAGCATGGATGCATCTGTCTGCCATAATTGTCACTTATATAAGCAAGAAGATCTGAACCATAGAGCTGATACAAACCAATGTCCTATCTGCAGAAGATAAAAGGAAAATAAACTTAAGGAAGCTCATAATAGGAAGTAAGCTTCGCTTACTTGCCGGTAATGGTCAACGGACATTTTTTTTTATATTGTGGATACATGGATTGATAATTTGTCAGTTCTACAAATAAATTTACATCATTGTCGTGCTCCTAATCTTTCTCTTTTTTCCTTTTGTGTTGATAAAAGTAAAAATTATAAAAATATTCAAAAAATAGATGCGGTTTCGTTTCAAGATCCATATTTAATTGACAATAATGTTTTGGCTGCCCAGCGGGCATGCAGATATATTATTCAGATGCGAAAAGTTGCGGATTTCTTGTGATAAATACAACAATTAAAACCCTTCAGATTTTCCAAGATTCCAGTAGCGTTTATATGAAAATTCTAAATGGTGAAAAGACTGGTACTTTGTTCATTATACTCTCCACCAAGATCTGATATTGAAACCGATTGTATAAACTGGCCAGTCGTTTTGCAAAAAGAAAAAAATATAATTTGGTTGGGAGATTTTAATGCCCACTCACCAATATGGGGTTAAGGAGATTTGGATGGTAGAGGAAAATATATTGCAGAAAAAGACTTGGAATATAACTTAACTGTAATTAGTGACAAAGATGCACCTGCAACTTTCACACATAGAGGCGATCATGGCCATCCGGATTTAACAATATTAACTTCACAATTTTAGCTAAATATAAATAACTGGCAGGTTTTAATGGATGAAATAGTATCGCATCATAGATACACTTTAACTCAAATAGCTTTTACGATGGTGGAATTTCGAGATTATGTTTTTAAAACAAACTTCAGCAATTTCAAAAAATTTGAATCTTTGGCTCTGGACAAATTAAAACAGTTTGATTATGAAATACAAAAATGTAATAATAAACAACAATTCCAACTGATATTAAAAAAGCTTTCAGAAAGAGATTAGGAATATAAATGATAGTGCTTTTAGAAAAAGAAAAAGGAAGAGACAGCGGTGGTTTAAATGGTGGAATAGGAAATTGTCAGTGGAAAGAAATAAATTGAGAGCATTATAAAGGAGACTGAACAAAGATAACGAGGAACTAAAAATAAGGTACAAAAAAAAAAAAAGATCACAATATCGGAAACACATAATACAATCAAGAACCCCCGAATGGAAAATTTTTTATAATAATAATAATAACGAAATACATGGGAACTGTTTTAAAATTATTAAAAACCAGGGAAACAATTACAAAATAGATACTAATTTGGAGAATAATAATTTAGATAAGGACTTTGATGAAATTTTGATAATTTTGATTGAAACCCACTTTCAAGTAAAAAATCCGGATGGTGTAAATAGTAGGACAAATGATGATTTTGATATAAAGGGACCTCTCAGTTATGAAAATATCACTTTTGAAGAAATAAATGCAGCAATAGGTCAACGGAATCCAAAAAAGGCTAAAGAATTCAAGTAAAGAAATAAAGAAAGAATCCAAAGATAGATATTAATATAATAAAACATATATTCAAAATGTTTCCACATTTTTTAATTAATATGATTAGTAATTTTTGTGAGTAAGGGGTTTTTCACGATATATGGAAAGATGCTGAGATTGTATTCTTTCGTATGAAAAATCAGTCTAAAGAGCTACCAAAATTATATAGACCCATATGTTAATTGAGTGTCTGGGGTACCATAGTCGAGAGGACAATAAGGCAGAGAGTTATTTATTATCTAAAAATATTAATTATTTTCATTAACACCAATACACTTTAGAGAAAACAAAAGCACAGTAAGCTTATTATACAAAGTTGTACACTCATGTCCATAAATTAAGGAGAATTCAGAATCACACAGAAATTGATCTCTAAAATAAAAATTTCACCTATGGAATGATCACACATATCTTGAAGAAGAATATGCAAATTACAGGAAACCACCAGATGGCGTGGATGGTACGTCGCAATGACGAGAGTGTAAGAGAGGGGTATATAAGGAATGGTGGCAAACAAGTAAAATTGTTCACAAGCGCTGTGAAAGCCTTTTAGTGCAAAAACCGCATAGTTATGGCACAAAGGAGGCATTTGGATGATGTTTTACGTGGCAGAATTATCGGACGACTGGAATGTGGACGTACCCAGCTGGAAGTATCCGAGGAACTTGGAATCGCCCAGAGTGTCATCTCCAGGCTTTGGCAACGATTCCAAGATGATGGTAATGTGAGTAGACGTTACACCACAGGTCGCCCCCGAGTTACAACGCCGAATGAGGACCGCTATTTGGCAGTTACTGCCAAAAGAAACAGACGGAGTACAGCATCAGACCTGTCTCGTCAGCTCTCTTCAGCTACCGGTACGACAGTTTCAAGGCAGACCGTGTACAAACGCTTAGGGCACATTGGTCTATATCCTCGTAGGCCTGTCAGATGTGTTCCACTTACCGCAACTCACTGTCGCCTGCGATTAACCTGGAGTAGAGAGCATGCATTGTGGACACCGAAACAGTGGTCTTGTGTGATGTTTTCCGACGAGTCCAGGTTTAGTTTGGAGTCTGATTCTCGCCGGACATTCATCTGGAGAGCGCCAGGTACCCGTTACCACCAAGAGAACACCATTGAAAGACACCGTTACAGTGGTGCAGGATGGCTCGTTTGGGGAGGAATTATTCTTGGTTCCAGAACTGACCTGCATGTTCAGAGTGTAACGATGACAGGCCACATCTATCGGGATATCATTCTGGAGCAACATGTACGTTTGTTTCGGGGCGCCATGGGTGCTGAATTTGTGTTTATGGATGACAACGCCCGTCCTCACCGTGCAAACATTGTAGACGAATGCCTTCAATCGGAGGATATCACCCGTATGCATGGGCCAGCATACTCACCGGACTTGAATCCAATAGAGCATGTGTGGGATATGCTTGGCCGACGAATTGCAGCCCGTCAACCCCCTCCCACCTGTCTACCGGAACTTCGGAGTGCATTGCTTGATGAGTGGTGTAATATTCCCCAAGATCAGATTGATCATTTGATACTCAGCATGCCTAGGCGTTGTCAGGCCTGTATTGCATCGTCCGGGAAACATACTCCGTATTAACCATCCTACTAACCATGTTATACTGTTTTTGGTAAATAGGTTCTTTTTTGAAATTTGGTCAAGGGAGTAAAACTTGCAATTTTTATTAATTATGTCAAACATACAGCATCTTTTTTGCTCTTTACTTTTTGTTTAATAAATAGACTTTACAAATAAGTCAAATTTGTTTCGCTTCTTTCTCTTTCTTTGCCTGAACTTCATTATCCTTAATTTATGGACATGAGTGTAAATAATATTAAAGATTTAAGACATACATATAAATATGTTGCCCTCGTACCTTTTGATATTGAGGGCGCTTTTGGCAATATTAGCCTGAAAATCATAAAAAATGAAATCGATAATACCCCATTGCCTATATATTTAAAACAAATTTTAAAGGATTATTTAAATAATAGAAATTTGTAATTATTTAAATAATAGTATTAAAGAAAAAATAAAGGAAAAAAGAACATATACGATATACAGGGGCTGCCCGCAGGGCTGTTGCTTAGGCCCACTTTAGTGGATAATTACAGTTAATAAAATAATTAAAGACATGAATAAAAAATGAAAACTTTTGGGCATTTGCGGATGACTTTGTATTGGTTACATGGGAAAATACAATTAACAAATTACACATTTGTGGAAAGATAATGGAAAGATACAAGAGTTCTATTATATATAGTTTAAAATTAAGAGTGTCTATACAAAAAACAAAGGCGGTGACCTTTGGTATACAGGACTCCATTTCTCAGGCGAAGCGAATCCCATAAAGCCCAATATTAGGGAGTTTGTGCATACCGTTTCTTCCTACGCGAACGCTTACGTTATCCGCTATACGGAGTATTTTGACCAACCACGTTTCGGATTTTATGCGTGCGCATGCGCTTTATTGTCAAATGTCATTTAACGTTAGCGTTACCGTGAGTGAAACCCGGCCTGCACAAACTCCCAATTGTTTCGTTGCCGGACTACATGACGATATTTCTTGCCAGCTGGGCTTACCGGCGGATTCTTTGATAAAGTCCACAATAGGTTTAGTGTCGCTGTCTGCTAACTGCTCCGCCCTAACATTTTCATCACTCCAGGCATTTTGAGATGGTGCCGATGATGTAACTTGGCGGACAAAGGGAAGTTTCATATGATAATTTTTCTCTGCCCTGGAGCAATAGTGACAACTGTTTATGCAGGGCCTTCTCGATAAAGCATCTGCATTTCCAAGAGATGCTCCTTTCCGATGACGTAATTCGATGTCATATTCTTGTAATCTCTGTACCCACCTGGCTATCTGGCCCTTTGGATTCTTGAAATCTAGAAGCTAAGTTAAAGAGCCATGGTCCGTTCGGAGCAAGAGCTTTCGGCCGTACAGGTAATGATGGAAGTGCTCCATGGTCTTAACGATAGCAAGAAGTTCCTTTCTCGTAACACAATACTTACGTTCTGCCTTCGAAAGGCATTTATTTGCTTCAGCGAACAATGACCCTTTCGTGGCCATCTATCTCCTGGGACAAAACTGCTCCGACAATCTCCTTACTTGCGTCTGTGTCCAGGATAAATGGCTTGTCAGGGTGAGGATACGACAAGATCGGCGCAGATGTTAAAGTCGTCTTCACTTCGTTGAATGGATCCATACATTCCTCAGTCCATTGGAATTTTTGTCCATTCTCGGTCAATTTGTGAAGTCTCCTTGCAATCTTAGAAAAACCCTTCACGAATTTTCGATAATAAGTACACAGACCGAGAAAATTTCGTAAGTCATGGATATTCTCAGGACGACTCCAGTTCTTTAATGCGGACGTCTTTTCGGGATCGGTTCGGACTCCGTGGGCGGATATAATGTGCCTGAGATAACGTACTTCCGGACGAAACAAGTTACACTAAAATGGACTCTGTTTTAAGTTCGCCTCCTTAAATTCTGCAGCACCTTTCGGATGTTCTCGAAATGCTCTTCGAAAGTCTTTCCGACGATGATGATATCGTCCAAATAAACAAGACTTGCTTCGTAGGAAAGTTCTCTCAACACTGTCTCCATGTCTGCATCTGTAGGCTTATGGAACTACACAGCTCTAACACTATGCCGCTTATTTCTCATGGCCAGATGAGCTGCTTCCTACTTCATAGCGAATACAAAGGCAGACGTGAGATCTTTATTATCCACCAGGTTCAATGCTTTCTGAATTTCAGAGTCCCCGATGCCATCAATAAAATATTGCACTGCAACTTCTTCTCGAACGTTATCAGGATAATTGCCGTAGGCTAGATGACACAGCCTATCTATGTCTGAGGCCAGATCTTGAAGGGTCTCGCCAGGTCTCTGCATCCTTGACTTTAGTTGTATTCTACTGTACTCTTTCTGGCACTTCTCTCCGAACTTCAGCTCCACGGGACTGGCAAGGGCGTAAAAATCTCCTAGCTTCTTCGCTCCAATGGTTTGCAATACGTTAATTGCATCTCCGCTAAGGGAAGAGGCCAGTTGGTTCACTTTCTCGGACTCGCTCCAACCATTGGCTTTGGCGACGATTAAAAATTGGGTTTTTTAAACTTCCCAGGGAGTCTTTCCGTCATAAGTCGTTCGTTTCACTGCTGGACGATGTGACGACATATTCATGTTTTCAGGTATTTTTCCCAGGTTGACGAGAGAGTCCAGTTTTTCTTCAATTTTGTTCTCAAATTCTTCAAGCAATTCTTTCACGGTTTTTTCTTGAGTTTCTTCTACGAGCAACATTCTTTTCTAAATTTCCTTTTGATTTTTCTATACTTTCTCCAGCCAACTTTTCATCTCTTTGTATGCGGTTTTTATCTTTTCCAGTCCGGTTTTCCCCTCGTCGTGTGCGGTTCTTAACTCTTCCAATCCGGTTTTCATTTCTTTTTGTCCATCTTCCATTTTCTTCTCCATCCCAACCAATCCGGCTTTCATTTCTTCTTTTCCGGCTTCTATTTCTTCTCGTGCGGTCTTCAACTCTGTTTTCATATCTTCGTGACCGGATTTCATCTCCTTCACCATATCGGTTTTCATCTCTTCTATCAGTTTTCTAAGGTTTTCCATTTTTCTTGTCCACACCATGCACTGGGGAATTAAAGTCTTTCTTTAGAATCCCGATTCTGACACCAAATGTTGCAGAAATCTCTGCTATTCCTGGGTTCGTCGTTCTAGAGTCCAGTAAGTGTAGAAAGTTCTAGTAAAGAATCCACTTGTCAGGATGAAACACTAACTTTATTACTTCTAGAACTTCATCGAACAATCAGCTGTACAAAACTCACAGGCACTATGAAGGAGCAATGTGCTTCTAACAGTCCGCTTAGATCAGGAGCTCTCACAAATGCTGTATTTCTCACATAAAATATAACACATCCACAGGTAAAAATTCAGTGGAAATATTCAAGGGATAACACTAACAGTCCCTAAAGACTCAACAATCAAGAATTTACACACAGCACTTTAAAAACAGCTTCGAAAACGCACGTGGAAACACCGCTTCTATCACAGAGCAAAGCGCCGTACTCCTCCGACGCTCGGTTCACTCTGCACGGGAGCTAACTCACACTCTGAACCACAAGCGTCTAGCCCCCGATGGGTCTACTTGGCACCATTCAATGCGCATGCTCGTAGACCTCATTCCCTTCATACGGGGTTCAAAATTCGATCCGCTCAGGAAATGAATGGTGTCGCCATCTAGTGATTACTTTTGGAAACTTTGTATTTCTCATAATAATAAGAAATTTTGAAATATTTAGGATTAGCTTTGAACTTGTGTTTATTTTTCCTTTTGTATTATAGAAAAAATTGTTCAAATAATTATTCTTTCTGATGATCTTGGACCTACAATTGCTTGTGCAAATCAAAGTACGTTAAATCGAGGTTCGGCTGTAATTCATTTTTGTGTTAGATGTTTTAAAATTTCAAATGATTAAACTAAAACATCTAATAAGTAAAGATAGTTTTCATAATCTTTCAACAAATTTCCGATTGTATAAAATTGGAGAATACATAAAATGCTATATACAGACAAAAGGAGGGAGCAGTCCCCCCCACCCCTCTAAAATTCAAGAAAATGCATATATGTCCAAGGCCGTAGGCAGAAAAAAAATTTTGAAAGGGGATATGTCGTGCTAAAATTAAATTTCAGGGGGGGGGGGCAGTAGGTGATATGCAGTATTATTTTTTTTAAACTTAACACAAATACAAAACTGCTATAAAAACAAGTTCAAGGCCAATGGTAAATATTTCAAAATCTGCTAAAATCATTTACTTAATAAACTATTTTAAAAATAATTGACTTATGTAGGAATATTAACCAGCTACAATATTGCTAATTATGGATTATCAGTAAAGAATATAACTATTTGATATATTTTCTTTTTATTACGGAGAAATACAATCAAAGTTTCCAAAATTAATGACTAGATGGGGGACATTTGGGATATAAAAATAAAAACGAGATTGTGTGTGTGAGGCCATTCTTATTTAAAACTAAATATTCCAAAATCTGCTAAAATTATTTACTATATAATATATCAAAAAAATAATTAACTTATGTAACAATTACTTAATACATAATTTTAATTAACAAGCAATTGGTAATTCCAAGATCATCAGAAAGAATAAATATTTGAAGAATTTTTTTTATAATACAAAAGGAAAAATAAACACAAGTTCAAATTTAATCCTAAATATTTCAAAATTTCTTATTATTATGAGAAATACAAAGTTTCCAACAGTAATCCTAGATGGCGACACCATTTATTCCTGAGCGGATCGAATTTTGAACCCCGTATGAAGGGAATGAAGTCTACGAGCATGCGCATTGAATGGTGCCAGTAGACCCATCGGGGGCTAGACGCTTGACTCTGAACCCTTTCGGGGCAGCGCGCTGGTATTTATAGAAGAGGCAGAAACTACAAGAAACTTCCAAAAAAGTCTATTTCTCGAAGATTCCATATAAAGTGGGAATTTTGATTAAGGTTACACTGCTGCGGAAGAGAAATGTTAGGTTATTATGTGATTTTAATGCAGGAAACACCCTTTATTGCCTCCATTGGGAAAATCGAGCCAAATGACCAAAATGTCACCAAGCTTGGTGACTTTTGGCGAAATATCGCCAAATTTGGCGCCAAAAATAAGTCCCCAAAAGTGAAGTTACCGAAGGCCTAGGACCAATATTTCTCGAGATTTCTAGAAACTGCATACAATTGAATGGGAAGCCAAAACCTCCGTATCTCCGGTTCTAGTTGACCGATTTTGATGCAACAAAAAGCAAAGTTTAACTATTTGAAGCGTAGAATACGTATTTTGAACTGTTTAAAGCCCCAGAACAGCGGGTGGCCCTGAAAATTCGTAACAATATACTCGGTTAAAGCAAAATTACAATACCCTTATGAATTTATATTCTGATATTCAATTCCAATATTAAAAACGGAAAAAGGGGAAAGAAAAAAATTGATTTTTGCTATTTGTATATGTATTTTTATATTTGCATTTGTGTTTTGTGTCTTTATTTGTATCTTAGAGCTATTGAATTTTTGAGTGTGTGGATATTATTTCTTTGGAATTTTGAATTTTTGGATCAATGAATTTTTGAATTTCTCAGAACTTTAAATTATTCAATACTGGACTGGGAATCAAAATAACAAAATAGTTTATTCTCTCTCGAGAATTTAAAGTAATTGAAATGCTCTCTACATATACATTGTTAAAATAAAGCTATAATACCCTTATAAATTTGTATTCTGATTTTTAATGTTGTTCTGGATTTGTGTATTTGCATTTGTATTTTTATATTTGTATTTGTATTTTTGAGTGATTGATTTTTTTCTGGGAGTATGGAATTAATGAATTTTGAATTTCGAAATTTTAAAATTATTGAATATTGAAGTTTGAATTAAACTAACCAAATAGTTTATCCTTTACAAGGAATCTGTAAATGTGTATCCTGGTGTTAATTGAATGTGGGGAAAATAATTCGGAAAGTATTTGGATTCTGAAAGCCTTGTATATAGATTTAGGAGATTTTCAATCTTTTCTTTTTTCGAAATTTTGAATATTTGATTTTTAGGATTTTATATTTCAGGATTTGTTATATTTTGTGTGTATTCCTTTTGGTCTATTGCATTTTTGAATGTTATAGATAAACAATATTTAAATATCAGGAAGAATTTCATGTAAAATTAATAGGGATGCTCTATTCTGGTGGTATGAGTTAATTTCACTATTGCCCTGCTTTTGTATAGTATAATTGTCTCTGAACCCTTTCGGGGCAGCGCGCTGGTATTTATAGAAGAGGCAGAAACTACAAGAAACTTAGTTAGAAACTTGTTTAGTTTTCAGTTATTTGTATAGATGACTGTAGGTGTGTTTTTATTTGTATTAGCATTATATGTGGAGTCTTGATGTAAGTCACATGTGTAAAACTATTGTAAATACTATTTGCATCACCATACTTTTGTACTGTAAGTAGCATCTGTAAAAACATTGAAAATATTGTTTGTATTATTGTTCTTTTGTACCGTAAGTCCTGGTATTGGCCAGAAGAAATGTAAAAGTTATTTTGAAAGCTATAATAAACGTTTTTAACGTACGTCGGACGGGGGTCTGGATCCGTGGTAGAACCTGGGTGTTGTGTGGAGCTTGGGCATTTCTCCCTCACGCGCCAGTAAATACCGTAAACCTTTTCGGGTCGATAGAGGCGTGATGGGTTATTAAAACACGATGAGATGAAAGGCGGATTGGAAAAGATGAAATCCGGAGATGCGGATTTAGATAAGAAATTAGAAATTGGACTGGAACAGATGAAAGCTGACCTGGAAAAGAAAATTGAAGCCCGAGAAGACCAGATGAAAACCTGATTGGACGAGTTAAGAGCCGCACATGAGGAGATGAAATCCGGACTGGAGGAGAAAATTGAGAAAACCCAGAAAAATTTAGAGTTGAACATTAAGCAAAACCAACAACACTGGAAAGAAATGAAGGAATATATGGAAGAGAGTGACGAGTTTAGAAGAAAGCCAAGTGAAAAGCGTGAAAGAATTGCGTAGAGAATTTGAGAATAAAATTGAGGAAAAACTGGACTCTATCGTCAAGCTGGGAATATTTTCAGAAAATATCAGGCTGTCGTCACGCCCCCTAGCATTGAAAATAACGACCTATGACGGAAAGACTCCCAGGGAAGCGTACAAGACACAATTTTTAACTATCGCCAAAGCCAATGGCTGGGACGAGAAAGCGAATCAACTAGCCCCTTCCCTTAGCGAAGACGCAATTAACGTTTTGCAAACCATAGGAGCGACGAAGATAGATTTTGACGCCCTTGCAAGTGCCTTAGAGCTGAAATTCGGAGAGAAGTGTCAGATGGAGTACAGCAGAATACAAATGAAGTCAAGGATGCAAAAACCTGGCGAGACCCTTCAAGAACTGGCTTGGGATATAGATAGGCTGTGTCCTCTAGCTTACATGGCATCATGTTGGAAGATAACCAAGATATGAAGTCTGCTGTTGTGTTCGGAATGAAGCTAGAGGCAGCTCAGCAGGCTGTGAAGAAGGATCGGCATGCTGTTAGAGCGGTGACGGTGAGAAATTAAATTTGAAGACTATCTGGACTGCGCCCTCGCCAGACCTCCAAACTGTGGCAGGTGACACGATTGAAGTGGGCGGAAAAGCAAGACTGGATATCACATTTGGAAATGCCAGAAACGACCATGTGGTATATGTCGCTAATATTACGGACTCTATCATTCTCGCACTGGACTTAATAAAATCTCATAAATTTAACTTGGACATTAAGAATAATGATCTTCGTTCAGACTCGGAAGAAACAGCTGCGTTCGACATTAAAAATGCAGTCGTTTTACCTGTTCAAGCCCCAAATGATAGCACTCTACCTCGAAGAACTGATTCTATAATGTCTGGAACATTAAAAGAAATCAATAAATTCTGATTCAGATTACTCGAACACCCAAACAGTAATGAGTCTGTCAAGGAGTACTTGTGGTGCAACGCTTGTGTACTTGTCGAGACCTAACATTCCAGTTAGAGTAGTGAATGTGACGGACAAGTCGAAGGTGATAAAGAAAACTGAACAGCTGGCAGCATGCACTCCTGTTACGTGCATTAATAAGAACGTCAGCCAAACGACATCTAAATCATCCGATTGTCTGACGAAGGGATCATTGCAAGATGCAGTATTAACAGCGGAACTGCGAACCTTGCGGAGAAAGTAATAGCTTAATTTCAAAACCTCTTCTCGCACAGTGACTTTGGTTGCACCAGGTTAACGCAACATAGAATGGATAAAGGACCCCTTCTCCCATCAGGCAATATCTAGGTGATTGCCGTTTGCTAAGCAAGAAGTGGTGAGCAGACTTTTAGAGGAGATGCTGCATGATGACGTTATGGAGCCATCGACTAGTCCCTAGGCCTCGGCGATTGATTTGGTCCGGAAGAAGAATGGTTCCACCCGGTTCTGCGTTGACTATAGACTTCTGAATGGCATTACCAAGAAAGACAGCTACCCTCTTCCTAGGATAGACGACACTGTAGAGACTTTATCAGGAATTGAATGGTTTTTGACTCTGGACCTCAAGAGTGGTTACTGGCAATTAGAAATTCATCCTGATGACCGTGAAAGGACTGCGTTAACTACGGGACAAGGATTGTGGCCGTTCAAAGTTATTCCTTTTGGACTATACGACGCAACGGCTACATTCCAGCGTTTTATGGAAACAGTATTGAGAGGCCTTTCCTCCGAAGCATGTTTCTTGTATTTGGACGATATCATCATCGCCGGAAGATTTTCGAAGAGCATCTAGAGAACATCCGAAAGCTAATGCAGAGATCAAAGAAGTCAAACTTGAAACTGAGCCCATCTAAGTGCAAGTTGTTTCGTCGGGAAGCACGTTATACCGGGCACATAATATACGCCCATGCAGTCCAAACCGATCTCGAAAAGACATTCGCAGTCAAGAACTGGAGTCGTCCTAAGAATGTCCATGAGCTGTGAAGTTTTTTTGGACTATGTACATACTATCGAAAATTCGCGAAGAGTTTTTCTCCAGATTAGAAGGATACTTCACAAATTGACCGAGAATGGACAAAAATTCTAATAGACTGAGGAATGTGAGGATGCATTCAACGAACTAAAGACGGCCTTAATATCTGCGTCGATGTTGTCGTATCCTCATCCTGATAAGCTGTTTAGCCTGAGCACAGACGCAAGTAAGGACAGTTTGGGAGCCGTTTTGTTTCAGGAGATAGATGATGAAGAACGTGTTATTGATTACTGGAGTAAATTAATTTCAAAGGCAGAACGTAACTATTGTGGTTACGAGAAAGGAACTTCTTGCTATCGTTAAGGCCGTGGAGCACTTCCATCATTATCTGTACGGCCGAAAGTTCCTACTCCGAACGGACCATGCATCTTTAACCTGGCTTTTAAATTTAAAGAATCCGGAGGACCAAATAGCCAGTGGATACAGAGATTACAAGAATATGACATAGAAATACGTCATCGGGGAGGAGAATCTCTTGAAAGCGTAGATGCTTTATCAAGAAGGCCCTGCTTAGAAAGTTGTCGCTATTGCTCCAGGGCGGAGAAAAATTATCATCAGAAACATCCCGTTGTCCGGTAGTTAGAACTCCCTCGTTCGAGGATTCAGAAGGTTCTAGAAGAGCTGTATAATGGCTTAACTGGGAGCCATTTTGGCATAATGAGGAACTTGCAGAAAGTTCGCGAGCGCTATACTGGGATACGGCTCGAGAAGATGTTGAAAAGTGGTGTCCAGCTTGTGACGCCTGTGCCGCCCGTAAAGGCCCAAACGAACGAAGCCGTAGAAACATACATCATTATAATGTAGGAGCGCCTTTTGAGAGGATTGCCCTTGACATCCTGGGACATACACCGCGAACTTCGGATGGCAACAAATAGATCCTAGATTTCATTGATTATTTCTATGAATGGCCCGAAGCGTATTCTATTCCCGATCAAAAAGCTACGACAGTAGCAGAGGTACTCGTGCATGAATGGATTTCCAGGTATGCAGAGGGGTTCCACACGGAGCCCCTCTGCAACTTCATTTCGATGAAACAACTTCATTTTAAACTTTACCTCTTCAGTTTTAAAAGGACTATCTTAATTTCTCGGAATCGACAAAACCCAGACTACGCCTTTACACCCACAATCCTACGGCATAGTGGAGAGGTTTAATCGCACTATTTTGAACAACCTCTCGATCCTAGTATCTAAGAATCAAGAGAGCTGGGACAAGAAACTCCGCCTATTCCTGCTGGCCTATAGGAGTGCCGTCCATAAGACTATCGGCTTCACTCCTTCCCAGATGCTATTCGGAAGAGATCTTAGTCTTTTCGACGACCTAGTGTTTGGTCGCCGTCCAGATACACCTTCATGGTCAGAGGAGTACATGGGAAATCTTCTTCAAAATGACGTGCATCATTTTGCTCTGGAGCGAATCAGCCTGAATACGGAGAAGATGAAGCCTCGCTACGACATGAAGGCTACGAGACACGAGTTCAACGTAGGTGAAAAAGTTTGGCTATGGAATCCTACTCCCCAGAAAGGCTTGTATCCCAAGCTGCATTCGCCATTGGACGGTCCTTACACAGTCCTAAACACACTGAACGATGGTATCGTACGTATACGAAACTCACCTAACTCGAAACCAAGAGTTGTTCATTACGATCAGCTACTCATTTACCACGGTTGTAATTAATTATTTGAATATTAGACCATCGTCACTGTGGTGTAATGATTCGTTTCTTTCATCTCTCATTTCTGTCCTGTCCGTCTCTTTTCTTCAACTCTCTTTTACTGACTACTTACGTCATATTTAGTGTACATACTTGTAACATATTTGTGTTTATTAATATGTATTACCTTATTATCTCTATTATTTAATTATTAGTGTTTATTTGCTTATCGTGTTTATCCATTACTTTCTTAAATGATGCTCTTTAGACGCATTGTTAAGGGTTGTATTGTAAATATTTGTGCGACTTCCTAACTGTGGATTGTACTGCCCAGGAAGTGCAGTCATTATGAAGTAGACAATCTTACGAATTTTCGGGGCAACTCGCTTTTCTGCAGTTTTAAATAGTTTAAATTCTTGTTCTACGCGTCAAATAGATAATTTTACATTTGTTGCATCAAAATTGGTGAACTAGAGCCGATGATATGGAGTTTTGGGTTTCTCCATTGGTTTCTATGGGGTTTTCTTGAAATCTCGAGAAATATTGATGTTAGAGCTTCACTAACCTCACTTTTTGGCACCAAATCTGGCGATATTTCGACAAAAAGTCGCCCAGCTTGGCGACATTTCGGACAGTTGGCGCTATTTTTCCAATGGGCCTTTAAAGTTTCTTTTATCGCATTAGCATTACTTAATAGCCTAATGATTCAGCTGTTGTCTTATGACGTAATCAAAATTCGCGCTTTAAGAGGAACCTTCGGGAAATATCTAATAGCTTCTGCCTCATCTATTAATAGAAGCGGGCGGCCCCACTCCAGTCAGTTTCTCACTGAGCATTCGTTTAGTGTATTTTCTGTATTACGCTGTGAATTGTATTCTGCTATAGAAGCGGTATTTCGCTTACCTTTTTGAAGCCTTGTTTTAAAGTGCTTTTTGTAAATTCTTCTTTGCTGAGTCTATAGGGAATGTTTACGATATCCCTCGTATATTTCCACTGAATTTTTGCCTGTGGAAGTGTTTTATTTTGTGTGAGAAATTGAGCATTTGTGAAAGCTTCTGCATTAAGCTGATTGTTATAGCACGTTATACTCTCTGATTGTGCTTTTGAATTATCTACAGCCGGTTGTTCGACGAAGTTCTAGAAGTAATAAAGTTAGTGTTTCACCTTGACAAGTGGATTCTTTACTAGAACTTTCAATTCTTACTGGACGTTAGAACGACGAACCCAGGAAGCAAGCAGAATATTCTGCAACAATATTATTCTTTTTTACCCCTCTACATAAATAAACGTGAAAATTTTCATTTTGTATGAACGGCAATTTTTTACTTTTAAGTGTTTCTAACTGCTATAATTTTGCTATGAAAAGCGTTCTTCAAAAATATTTTTTTTTATATTATTAAAACTTGCATTGAAAAATTAAAAAAAAAGTATTTCATTATAAATATCACTCCTTCTGTGAAAAAAGAAGTAATTAATTGCACCAAAGTATTCTAAATTATTAAAGAATGTATTTTAAATATGTGTTATGCAGTCATTTTTTTAAGAATATGAAAAGTGTTAAAGAATTTTCTCTTATTAATATTTTAAATAAAACAGTATATTGAGTTCTGATCAAACTATTTTGGACAAACGTTAACGATGAACATTTAATAGAATGAGTAAATTAAATTTATGTTGTTGCGTAAATAGATTTTTAGATTACTATATCACTGAATAAAAATAGCCTTTTCACGTATCGCAAATTTACGTTTGTTAGAATGCTTTCATCGTATCGATAATTGTTCCGAATGACAATGCTTAAAAATGCATTTAATTTTTTTTTTCCTATTTAAGTTAAGAATCTTCTTTCAATGATTTTTTAAAGACAAACAGATATTGCTGAAACGGAAAAAAGGCCTGTTTTATTTTATAAAAGTAAATTTTAAAAGCAAAAGTTACCTAAAATAAAAGATGGATCTATTGATTTTGCATGTTCTTTACAAAAATAACCATGATTTTGTACTGGAACGAACAGTATGAATCCAGCTTCACTTGAAGATAGAAGGGGTGTTTGAATGGTATATTTTACCAATTTTTACCGTTGATGCGCCGCGTTGGTCACGATTTTCCTTAAAGATTGTGGGAGGAAGACTTTTGCGGTATTTTGCGGTAGTAAAATGCGCTCCATGCATTAATAACGTGACGTACAAAATTCCAGCTTTTTATCATGAAACATGTCAGACACTTCCAAACAAAATTGATCGGGAACTGTACATGAATTTTAATGTAAACGTATATCCCTAGAGTCCAGGGGCGTAGCCAGGGGGGGGGGATATCGGGATATATCCCCCCCGAAATGTTTGGATTAGTGATGAATTTCCGTCTATTTATACACATATAAGTTCATATCCCCCCCGAAATATTTTCTAGGCGCATATCCCCCCCCCGAAAAATTTTCCTGCCTACGCGCCTGCTAGAGTCCAAAAAATAATTTTCTCTCGTAATTCTGGACGACCACTGAAACGCTTTCTTCGGACGGGATATTTTTTCCTCCCGTTAAAAAGTCGTTTGCAGCATAAATTTATCTTTATATTTCTGACACATTTTAAACTATAAATCTCAAATTCTGTAGATGACATCATTTATATGTGGGGCACATTCTACTAAATGGAAATATTTTTGCATGGGGGTCGTATACAAATTTTAAAAAATCACTTTTTGAAAATTAGTTAGAATTTTTTCTTAACGTAGTCCCTTTTCACTCCCTTATTTGGAACATTTTTTTTTTCACTTGAATTGATTATTTATTTCTAATGGATAAAGAATTAAAGAATGTTGTCCTCTTTTTCGGAAAATCTGTATACTTAACATTACTTTTGAAGAAATATTACGATTTGTGCTACGGCGATCATCATTTCTAAATTATTTTCGGCATACATTAACTTAAATGAGAAACTTGTTGATGTCGAATATTTTTTCTTTCAAAAAGATTCCGCTACTCAATTTTAATGCTGAAAAATATAACAAGATTTGTAAAATTAAAATTAAATTTTATTTTCCGTAAAAGCGCACAGAGTATTTAAATTATGATCACATACAATAACATGCTTAAAACGAGACCTGTGTAAAGAGAACTTCAAAAATTCAAAAGTGAAAGACTATTATTTTCTGACTAACGGAAACTGCCTAACTAAAGAATTAATATGAAAACAAAACTAAAATTATATGAAAAATATCGAATCATAGGTATTAATAGAAGTGAATCAGAACTTGAGGATTTTTTGCATTCAATTTTAAATCATTTTTTTGCGGGGACGTGGTGTTTCTGTACAAAAAGAGTTATTTAATTCATTTACTCTTTTTCAAATCGAAACACTCACACACATACATACTTATTTTATTATAAATGACTTCTTAAGTGTTATGTCCTAAATGCAACTGCAGTTCGATATTGATGGCGGAGATTTTTTTTTATGTTGGACGATCTCAATGCCAAGCTGATTTTTATAATCTTATAGCACACTTTTCAATTGATAGAATTCGAAAATCTTTTATTTCGCGTAATTCTTGGTTTCTTTGGAAGATGTGGAAATTTGGAAACCCATCTTTTAAAGAAACAACAATATTTTTATCTACCATCTGTATTTTAATCGATTGTTTATTAAAAATGATATTTATAGGGTGAATACTATTTAAAAAAAACATATAATCATGATTTTTCTGAAAAAAAAAGAAATGAAAAAAGAAAACTAGTTTAAAAATTCGCCTCTAAATTACCGTTTTTTTTCGTTAAAATAATTTTTTTATTTATTTTGTAAGCTTCGAATTGCAATCCTCTATTATTAAGCTAAATAATTTTGTACGTTAATTTACATTATTTTGCACTAACATTGTATTAACTTGAAATGCATTTTAAAAAAACTGTAAAACGGCAATATTCCACAGGGTGTATCAGTAAGCGGTTACAGGAGATAGAGTACACCTAGATAATCAGAAATCACACAGGAATACATGGTCGGAAACGCTTTACTGGCTCGGTTGTTGTGATGCAGATCATCACATATCTTATTTTAATTATCAGTTACTTAATTGTTAATTATTTCTAAATTTAATCCGTGTTCAAAATTAATTCTTTGCACTTTCGATTTGTATTTCCTTTGCTTCGCCTATAGAGATGTAATTTTTCACCTGCCTTGTTAAAAGGGATCTTCCGTTTTCATTTATTTTTATTTTTTTGCTCTCTTTGCATTGGAAAGGCCACCGTTCTTTGCAGTAGTACATTGCGCTGTTATTTTTTAGGTTAATACTTTTCTCGCATCACGCCACTTCTCGGCGTTAGTCCTGGTAGGCAATTTTTCCTTTTCTGCCTGTTGGCGCGTCGGGGATTCAAAAATAATGATATAGAAATGTATTTAACGCCTTCTGGCGCCACTTTGTTTGGCACCTTGTTTGGCGTACCCTCTGGCGTGTTTTGCTTCTGTTAGTACTCCCTTGGCTTTCGTTTTGGCGACAGATTTTCGCCTTTGCTGTTGACTTGATAGGCTATGTCTAATTGGGGTATCACCGGCCACCGCAGGATTTTGTATTTTTGAACTTTATATATGTGTTGATGTGTTAAATAAAATTTAAAATTCCACTTTACGCTGTCTGATCTTTAACTTTCAATCATGAATTAAGGTGACTTTTATCAGGGCTTTGTCTTGAGGTATAGAACCTGGGTAATCTGCCTCACAGTAGTGATGACACAAAACACTAGAATGGAACCCAAATAGGGTATAAGAAAATATTACTATTTTCTTTGTACAGCACAAATAAAAGAAAATGATCGAAATGATGACCTTGGCCGTGATGCAGGTCACACATCTCCAGTGCATTGAAGAGCTCACATTGGCGGAAACACCGAGCGTATACATTGTTAAGTCCAGCAGCTACTACGATGCGTGTAATGATGTCCTCAGTACCATTATCGGGATTTTCGTGCACTAGTGCCTTGACGTAAACCCAAAAGAAAAAAAAAATGAAGGCTAGTGAGATCTAGCGATCAAGATGGCCAATGCACCGGCCACATCAAACAAAACCCTATGCAGTCGATATTGGAGGGCTAAAGAGATTATACTGCTCATATCCAGCGGTCAAATTTCTTTTATGCTTAATGTAGCCATATGCTATTTCAATTCTGCGTGGGCATACGTTAAGCCATTTTCTAGTTTCCATGCAAATGCAAGTGTTGTAAAGAGGTTAATTACTGGTTTGTCCTTTAGTAATTCTATTTTGTACATTTTTCATGTTCCACTCTCATGCATCTGTGAAAGATGAAGGACACTGATGTATAATCAAGCGCCTTTGCAATAAATAAATAAATACAAATATTTTCATAACGATAGAAATACCTGTTGGAGCTTCGTAAACACCCGAAAAATGAACTTAAAAAAAGTATATAATTCAACTAACCGTATATCCTTAGCGTTTTGTTGGCTTTTATGGTGTTGAAAGAAGGAACTTCCGTCGAAACTTCACATCGGTAATCTCCTTCGGTGTCGAAATCACTAGTTTTGAGATATGCATGGGTCTCGTTGGATTGCTGTAGCTGAAGTTAGAAGAAAAATGTATGAATTTCTTACCTTATTATGAGCTAAATCATGACCATTCAATCCGATTAATATATTTTTGCTTATATTTTAAAAGGAATGAGAGATGAATGTTACTTAGGTACTTACTTTAAATACTGACTACATTTGCGCGAGATCCGTATTTTAAAGTAAAACAACTAATACAAAAAACAGAATGTGTGCACACCCTGCTTCTCTCCTTCAAAGACAAAATTTCAAGACAAATGATATTTTGAGAATTAATTGTAAAGAAACTATTGAATTATAAGTAAAACGTTTTACATTTTATAACTTTTTTTCTTGTTACATAACTGAACATTTTAATCTTTTAAACTCATTCTCCGCAAATTTAAAATAACACAACTTTTCGATTAAAACTAATTGAGTTAGTTACTGAGCACTCAATAATTATAAGACGCTATTAAAAAGGTAAATATGACAATGAGACGTTTACAAACGCTCCTAAATGCTCGATTTCAAATAAATCTGTTGACATTCCTGAAACTACAGGATTTTGTACCGGTGTAACACACAGAAAATATTAGTGTAGTAACATTCTTAGTACGTAGTACGTGGCTACTTTATGGAAAGCAAACATAAAATTGAAAAATTCTTTGTAAATTCACTTTACTGTATATGTATAATTTAAGTTCGAAGTTCCATTTTTTAAAAGTTTTTGATGTAACTAAAGAAACAAAAACAAACGGTAAAAAATTGTTATGTAAAAATTAATCACTGTATCGGAAAAGTCAATATTAAGATGAATTTTCTAATATTTGTCATAAGCTACTTCATTTGTCAATAAAAAAAAAGCAAGTATCGAAATCAGTCATTTAAAATTCTAATTCGATAGAATGGATAAAAATAATGGACACTTCTTCGTACATTAAAAAAACTAGGTTTAGCAAAACGTGCTGGTAACAGGAACAATGAAAATTTCAATCGCATTATTAAAAGTAATTCGCACAGTTCCATGCAAGCTGCAAATTTACAACAATGTGTGGCAAACTTATAAAATTTATACCAATATTTTTCAAGGAAATACGTTAATTAACAACGCAATGATGTTAAATTTCAAGGTTTAGAAGAAAAAGCTGATCTACCTTGATCGAGATAGAATATTTAACCTCTATGTGTTTTCAAATGAACAAAATTTTAAGTGAACCATTTACGCTTCTTATTAAGGTGACTATCTTTTAACAAGAATCATAATGTTTAAGTATTGTTTGCAAACAACGCTCGCTAATTTTTTTAATTTCCTTCTTTATTCAATGAAATGAATTATGTACAGAAATTTGTTCAATTTCTCTCTATTTGAACATGTTAAAATCACTTTCTACGTGTTTACAACCTAAAGAATAAAAATTAACTCTAGCATGCTTTATCCTATTTAAAGAAATAGGACAAAAAGATGTCAGTAAAAGTAAAAATATAATTTAAATAAAGTTAAATTATGGTTGCACTAATTGTTAAACATCACACAATACATTAAGTGTAATTAAGCAAAAGTCAAAAAGTTTGACAGGGATTATATCAGTCTCCCCCTCCCCCACCAGCATTTATTAAATAAACATGTACAAGAACAGAATCATAAATGTTTAATAATTTAAAAATAATTATTGATGAAATTTTCTACCTGATTTCACGTCAAAGAATAAAAATATATTTAAAAAAATGCAGGCAAAATAATTTTAATGATTAATGGTTCAAAACTTAACATATTAAACGAACTCTTATTTATTTCGAACTGTAAAACTCACAACTATTGTTTGCAGTTGTTCTACTCTTTAAACAACAAAGAAAGATTCATAATTTGCATTATTCGTAGAAAGACATTGGCCTTACATATATGAAAACATTGCAATATTGAAATTACTAATATCTTAATGCAAAATTAAGACAGTACACTGATTTAAAAATTATAACTTTTTAATTTAATACTTTTAAACAGTATTAAATCACAGTAATTCTAAGGAATAACAATGTATAACTAACAACTTTTAGTTACAGTACAGAACAGATTGTCATTCCAACATTTGATCACAGTTCTTCGTGTTTTTTAACTTGTTTTCAACGTGTGTATAGTTTGCAAATGAAATGTTATAGTTTTGATCAAATATATATATTTTTTAAATTTTATGTTTTTATAAGCTTTATGTGATGCTGTTGTCTGTTGTTTGAAACTTCTGGAGTGATTTTCGAAGGTTTAGATTCATAATCTTTTGAAATAGATTTTTTCCCTTGTACTGCTAATTAAAATGCATCTTTTTTTTTTTTTCACACATTCTACTCGCGACGTCCAGGCGAATCTCTGGGCGTTGAAGAAACTTCTCGCACCCATCCGACGAAGGAGATATCCAGCCACAAAGTTTTTTCAAGGTTGCTTCGATATTTCCTGCTGCGCGTCTTGAGAAGAGATCTCGGAGCTCGGGACAGTGGGATCGAACCAGCCTGGACGTCGCGAGTAGAATGTGTGAAAAAAAAAAAAAAAGGTTATTGAGGTCTTTACGTAACTATACGATCCAAAATGTTGAAATATACTAGTTACAGCCAAGGGTGTGAAAAATACTTTACGAAGCTTTTACTTGCAATTTTGTTTTGTAACTAGGGGCCAAGGCCCCCAGACTCGCTACGCTCGCTTTTCGTATGAGGCATTCGGCTCCTAATAAGTCTTATTCGTAAAAAAGACATAATTTCAACAGACAAAACCCGAAGATTGGATCAGATAGAATGTTACTGAGCTACACATTGCTTGGTTCTTGCTGGTTCATTGGTACATAAAAATTTAAACTTCACACTACAGTAGATCCCCTCCCCCTCATAACACGGAAGATATTTTGTTATGGGAATCCGTGTTGTACGGGTCCTGAGCTATACTCCACCTGGAGTGCGGACTCCGCTTATAATCGCTGGAAAAATTATTTGCACTCCTCAGAAACACAATGATATTTAATGTTGCCATTCAAAAGTTGTATTGATTAGGAGCTAAAGCATAATAAAATCAGAACATCTGTTTCAGCTGTATTTTTAATAATGTAAAACCTATTGGACACCTTGCGAATTTGCCACCCATGATGATTTTTCATTATTTGGCGTCTTGCGTACATGTAAAGTTAATAAAAGCTACGGAACAGATAGGATAGCTTGCCACCAATGGCGACTTTTCATTATTTGGCGATTTACACATGCTCACAACCTATAATTACTGTTCATTTAAGGTTACCGGAAAACCGCTATCCATATTTTCATTTACATAATCGTTTGTAGATTGGCGTACTTAGCACCATGAATTATAATATCTCGTCGCGCTAGCAAATATCCAAAGTGTACTGCAACTGCTATAATGGCACAGTTAACGCCGCCAAATATTTCTACTGGTAGCAATAATCCAGCTGGACCGAACCGGCTTTAAAATAATTTGCATTTTAATTATTTTCCATTTTCAAGATATTATTTATTCTGTTATGGAAAAACGGATAATCGCTAATTCTAAACTCCTGTTGTCTAAGCGAACTTACTATTTGAAAATTGTCAAATTTGTGTAACACATTTCGAGTTACTTATTTCATGTAGTTTTTATTTTGGCGTAAAATGGGTGTATTTCTACTTCATTTTTGACAATTTCACGTGATACTACATACTTGGAAACGCTTTGTGGCAAAGGAATGAATGATTTTATGCCAAATCTGGCAACCATTACGTTTATTTTTTCAGTTTTTTTATTAATATCTTCTAAAATAATTCGATTTTCGAAATTTAAGTCAGCTTATCAGGTTCCTCGGAATTTTTCGAATCAGTGGGCACCTTAGTCGAAACTTCACTGTATCTGCTATAATGCCCACGGTTCAGGAGGAGCAAGCTTGTTGTAGGCAAAGCTTGTTGTAGGCCAACAAGCTTTGAGAGCTCCAGCGGCCTTTACAATTTTTTAGAGTAGAGAGATACCCAAATTAAATTTCATCTGTTCTGGAAACTCGCGGAATCTTTTCGCAATCGAAAGATTTCGTTTTGTGTACACAGCTATTCTCATGTCCATGCAAACGATTTATTTGTGAAAAAAAAGAATTGATAATAAACTGTGTAATCTGGAAAAGCTTTTTTAAACGAATTTGAATCCCAATTGTATGACGTCATATTCACTTGAAAAGGGTAATTTTGTCACTCAAATGATTTACTTTTTTGACTCTCGGAAATAAAATGGTGCTAAAAATAGCGAAAAATCGCCTAAAAAGGTGGGAATGGGTGGATTTTCAGATTTTTAAAGAAGCGCAGATTGTTTTCTATATTTTTATGCATGATCATGAAAATTTTCAAGCGGACCGTGCAAACGGTGAAGAAGTTATTAGGCTTTTTGTGTTAACTTTGTAAATTTCACGCGATTCTAGATACTTGGAAACGCTTTGTTGCAAAGGAATGAATGATTTTATGCCAAATCCGGCAACCATTCTATTTATTTTTTCAGTTTTTTCAGTTTCATCTTCTAAAATAATTCGATTTTCGAAATTTAAGTCATCTTAGCAGGTTCCTCGGAATTTTTCGAATCTGTGGGCACCTTAGTCGAAACTCAAATCCCCACGGTTTAGGAGGAGTTAGGTCAACAAGCTATTGACAGCGCCAGCGGCCTTTACTTTTTTTTAGAATAGAGAGATACCATCGATTTCGAAATTGTTACCATTGCAGATATTACACTTTCAGAAATTTACTTTATATTTTCAGGAGGAGCAGGTGAGGACAGGGGGCAGGATAAGTGAGTGGGTACTCCCCACCTTAAATTTCATGAATTCTTCGATTATAGATTTCTACGTTGTTTTACATATGTCTATTCCACAACCCCAGAAAAATATTATGGCATTGTCTTAATTTATGTTTCGAGAATTTTATAAACAATTTTGTAAAAAATCGACTTTTTGTAAATCGATTTCTATTGAAATATTTTTTCACTGAAAACTACACTGCTCAAAAAAATTGGGGGAGCAAACAAAGAAGTTAAGAAAACTGTGCGAGGCAGCCACATATTTGCATAAAATGGATAGTACACGCGAATCAATGCACAATACAGAAAAAAAGACGTAAAAATATTGTAATTAAGCTTTAATTCATTGATAATGGAAAAAAAAACATTAAAAGATGATTTAGGGCAACAATTCGGTTAGATGTAAACGATAAAAAAAGTATTGTTTAGAAATTATGCAAGATTTTTAATATGGCGTGTGGTCTCCTCGAACAGCTAAGACTGCTGCACACCTTATGATGAAGGTTAGGCGTGCTTTACTTCATGGACCGTATAAGAGGTAGTTAAGGAAAAAGATGATGTAGTATATCCATTTTGTGCGTCGTGTAAGTAGCAATAACTCAGATAGATTCTCCAACAAGAAGATTTAACTTGATTTTATTTGAAGACAGGCAACATCTTACAAATGTATTGGATGGCTAGGAGGGCGGGGATGGGCTGCCGATTTTATGCGACCTACCAGATGCTAAAACAGGAGCTAAAGTGATCTCCTCACGGAGTGAAACAATTAGACTTAACCTACTAACTTGGCAGTGCAGCGCTAACACAAAATACGCCAATATACAAAAATAGGCGAACACATCCGGAGCGGTTAAGAATAAAACAATGTGTTAATTTTATAAACAAAAACAATTAGGCGCAGAAATTTACAAAGGTTATCAAAACGTGTCAATGAAGAAAATCGCCAATATGCAGATGGAGTTTTCTTCTTCTGTTTCCTGTTAGGCTTAAAATTATGGATGATTTATTTTATGTTACTTATTAGGGTGGGGCGAAAAACAATTTTTTCTAAATTTAAAACGTCACCATGTGCAATAGTTGCGATTTTGGTAGTAAAATTAAAACCTGAAATTTGGATGAAATTGTTTTATATCTTAGGCCTCCTTAAGAACCACGAATTTTGGAAATTATAGGTGAAAATACTTTAAAATCAACTGCTCTTTTCATTAAAAAAAATAAAACTATGAAATGTCACCAGGTTATTTATTTGCACTTTTGAGTATATAAACGTTTGTAAAAAGCTAGCCGATGTAAAATTAATTCTTAGGCCTCCCCAAATCCCTTAAAGTTAGTCATTTTTACTCGAAAAAACAGCTCGATAAATTGGATAAACAAACTCGTCTACATCCAATTCAGTACCAACATGAGCTTGATATAACAAATCTCACCCTCTCACACACTTTTTGAAAACATCGTCCTGATTTTCAGCTTGCATTCTTCTTTAGATTATTACTCCTCCTCCCCCCCCCCCCCACTCGCCATTCTAACCCATCTCCCTCGACAACCGAACTTTAGCGCTGTTGTTGAGGCATCTGATTAGAAATATTTCTGAGGCCATGTGTTGTGTTTTAACGATGTTATGCATTATTTCACCCCCTGTGATTCTGATTTAAGCGGATTGTACTGTCATTTTCGTTTCGTCGTTCAGTAACTTAAGATGGCTGAAACAAGAAATAAAAGTGATTGCCCTATTCTTGGGAGTCATATGGAGATGCATGACAATGTTTTGCCTACGTACGAAAATATAATGCGCCATTACTATTTAGTGAGAAACACTCTTAGACAGGAAGGTGCAAATTATGAGACAGCTGCTGCAGAAATAGCACGTATTGTTGCGGACAAAGTACTGAGTATATGGAAAAAAGCATCTCTTCCGACATCGCTGCACAAATCAGTTGTAAAGCGCATTATGGTATACTACAATGAAATCCAAAAGCTGAAAAAGAACGCACAAAGAACGGGTGAAACCTATTTAAAGAATATTGAGCAATTTCGTGCGGATTCCAAACGTATCTTTGACATATGCTCGTGCAAATGCAAATGCTTGGATACTTGCAAATGTAGTTCTATGAATAAAGTACCTGTGAAAGAAAGAGATTTTCTAATAGACCAAAGAACGCACAGAAAAATGAGAATAGGTGGAATTGACGCTAAAACCACCAATGCACTGAAGAAAAGATTAGCTCGAAAGAGTGATAGGCGACAGCACATCCACAAGAAATCAATGGAAAATGCGCCAACAAAAGTGGCCCTTCAATTTGAAGATGACAGTACTTTGGAAGAGGATATAAATCTGAATTTTACAACAACACCAGACGAGCCAGGTCCAAGTCACTTATTTACTACAGAGAAAGATCCTGATATCATTCCAGAGCGCTCTCAGCTGATTTCAAAACCTAAGTCTCAAATGAAATTATCTGTGTTTTCCAGAAAGTGTGACAGGCGAAGCGTCAGTGATCGAGCTGCAGTTGATCTTGCGTCAGCTTTGCTTCATGATGTAAGTGAACATACACAAGAACAGACGAAAGAAAGCATTACACCTGTTATTGATCGGCGAGAAAGGATAAAGACACGTCAAGCAATTCAAGATGAGGTAAATACGTCTGGTCACAAGATTATAGCTTTCTTTTTTACGGAAGAAGGGATGAAATTCTTACAATTACGAAAATGGATGACAGCAAGTGGCACA
Organism: Cheiracanthium punctorium; assembly: GCA_038373885.1. NCBI lineage: Eukaryota > Metazoa > Arthropoda > Arachnida > Araneae > Cheiracanthiidae > Cheiracanthium > Cheiracanthium punctorium. Next base: position 193,043 of record JAWZYV010012556.1, on the reverse strand, counting down.
AGAGAAAAATATGGGAGAAGCATATTACAGTAGTTGAAGAACCCGGTTTTGTCTATTTGGGACATTTTGCACCTAAGAGCAAGAGTTCAAAGGACATTTCCGATGGTATCTTCAGATTATTAAATAAGAAAGCTTTGATTTATCAGAATTAGCCTTTATTGGAAGTGACTAATACTGGTGTAAATGCAGGTGTAATTAGACGCCTTGAAGAAAAGCTCAATTCTCCCGTGCATTGGACAATATGTCAATTTCATTTTAACGAACTGCCTTAACGCTACCTCGCAGTAGCAGTCGATGGGAAAACATCAGGACCAAGCGCATTCAGTGGATTGATTGGTAAATCCTTGAAGACGTGCACTAACCTTCCTATCATTAAGTTCCAGGAAATTGAATTTTCGTTTGAGTCCGATATTGACTTTGGAGATCTTAGCACGGATCAACGTTATTTGGGGGAAATTTGTAAGGCTGTTTCCTCAAGTTATTGCCCACAAGATCTAGCAAATAGAGACCCTGGAAAACTTTCCCATTCTCGCTGGCAAACCTTCGCAAATCGCATTTTGCGTTTAAATGTTGGAATATCTAATCCAACACCACAACTTTTTGTATTAGCCAAATTTGTAATGAAAGTATACACACCGACATGGTTCAGAATAAAGTGTAACGGTGCCTTTCAGGACGGCCCTAAGAATTTGCAATATTTTATATCGCGATTTCAGTATCTCCCAGATAATTTAAAGGGTATAATAAAAAACGTTGTTCAAAACAACGCGTATTTTGCTCATGCAAAAAATGTACTCGCTGCAATTTTATTCGACGACAGAATATCTATCCGTCAGCTTGCCATTCAGCGTATCATAAAATCCAGGAAATCTGCGGAACAAACAACGAGAATTAGAAGGTTTCAGATTCCAAAGTTGAATTTCGAAAGCAATGACTACATTAACCTTATCCATTTGCAAGAATGTGTTGTGACTGAGCCTCCCATTACAAAAAAATGACAAATAGTATGTTATAGAAATTACTGAAGTCTGATAAAAATCCAAGTTCTTGCGATAAATTTATAAAAATACCTTGCCATTCCCAAGCAGTTGAGAGGATGATTAGGATTGTGACAGAATCCGCTCTTCATGTGTGTGGCGTCCATGCAAAAGATGGATTCATCCGAGCAAAAACATTCGATAGGAAGCTAATGCCATGTTTTGAAAAAAAGTCTGATTTCCGAGTGAAATAACCTCTTTATATGAGAAGGTAAGACTAGTATCTTCTCTATTTACATATCTTTGCGTACCATTTTCAGTGAAAAATGCTCTACTTTAAGGGATTTGAGGAGGCCTAAGAATTAATTTTACACCGGCTAGCTTTTTACAAACGTTTATATACTCAAAAGTGCAAATAAATAACCTGGTGACATTTCATATTTTTATTTTTTTAATGAAAAGAGCAGTTGATTTTAAAGCTTTTTTACCTATAATTTCCAAAATTCGTGGCTCTTGAGGAGGCCTAAGATATTAAACAATTTCATCCAAATTTCAGGGTTTAATTTTACTACCAAAATCGCAACTACTGCACATGATGACGTTGCAAATTTTAAAAAAAAATTGTTTTTCGCACCACCCTATTACTTATCGGTGTAAGTACACTCATGTCCATAAATTAAGGATAATGAAGTTCAGGCAAAGAAAGAGAAAGAAGCAAAACAAATTTGACTTATATGTAAAATCTATTTATTAAACAAAAAGTAAAGAGCAAAAAAGATGCTGTATGTTTGACATAATTAATAAAAATTGCAAGTTTTACTCCCTTGACCAAATTTCAAAAAAGAACCTATTTACAAAAAACAGTATAACATGGTTAGTAGGATGGTTAATACGGAGTATGTCTCCCGGACGATGCAACACAGGCCTGACAACGCCTAGGCATGCTGAGTATCAAATGATCAATCTGATCTTGGGGAATATTACACCACTCATCAAGCAATGCACTCCGAAGTTCCGGTAGACAGGTGGGAGGGGGTTGACGGGCTGCAATTCGTCGGCCAAGCATATCCCACACATGCTCTATTGGATTCAAGTCCGGTGAGTATGCTGGCCAATGCATACGGGTGATATCCTCCGATTGAAGGCTTTCGTCTACAATGTTTGCACGGTGAGGACGGGCGTTGTCATCCATAAACACAAATTCAGCACCCATGGCGCCCCGAAACAAACGTACATGTTGTTCCAGAATGACATCCCGATAGATGTGGCCTGTCATCGTTACACTCTGAACATGCAGGTCAGTTCTGGAACCAAGAATAATTCCTCCCCAAACGAGCCATCCTGCACCACCGTAACGGTGTCTTTTAATGGTGTTCTCTTGGTGGTAACGGGTACCTGGCGCTCTCCAGATGAATGTCCGGCGAGAATCGGACTCCAAACTAAACCTGGACTCGTCGGAAAACATCACACAAGCCCACTGTTGCGGTGTCCACAATGCATGCTCTCTACTCCAGGTTAATCGCAGGCGACAGTGAGTTGCGGTAAGTGGAACACATCTGACAAGCCTACGAGCATATAGACCAACTAGCTGAAGTACCCGTCCTTGACGGGTTAGTGAATGCAAATTTCAAAAAAGCAAGAAATTTCGTCAGCATTGTAGGAGTACACAGAATGGATGGAGTATGTTGCCAAAGTAAAGAAAGCGAAGTTATAATTTTTATGTATTGTTAAAATATTACAGGTTAAGAGAGTAACTAAGTAATATCATTTCATTCGCTTTAGTCGTAATTATGTGATGCGCGAACGAATATTTACGAATATAGAAATGATTTTCTCAAAATCTCAAAATCTAATCAACATCTTTGAAAAATTGGAAGCCTAGAATTTAAGTTGAGTGACAACGTATCATGTCACCCAATTTCATTTCATTCCCTGCAGTCTTTATTTCGTGATGCTGGAACAAAATTTCAGCATTTTAAAACGATTTTCGCAAAATCTCCAAATGTAATCAAAATATTTTAAAAATTCAACGCCTATAAATTAAGATTAGCAACTACCTATCATATCACTAAATTTCGTATCATTCGTATTAGTTGTTATTACGTGATGTTTGAAGAAATATAAACGTATTTTGAGAGATTTTTCACAAAATCTCAAAATCTAATGAAATTGTTTAAAAAATTGGATACCTATAGTTTATGTTGAGCAACCATCTATCATGTGACCCAATTTCATATCATTCGCTTTAGTCGTTATTACGTAATGCGGGAACAAAGATTCACTCAGTTTTAAACGATTTTCGCAAAATCTCGAAATCGGATCGATTTTTTAAAATTAAATGCTTGTAGTTTAAGGTGAGTGACCACCTATCATTTCACCAAATATCATTTTTTCACCTTTGCAGTTATTACGCGATGTGCGAACACAAATTTACGCAGTTTGAAACGATTTTCGCAAAATCTGAAAATCTAATGAAAATTTTTAAAAATTCGACGCCTATGTTTTAAGTTGAGTGACCACCATCATGTTGAGTGACCACCATCATGACACCCAATTTCATATCATTCGCTTCAGTCGTTTTTACGTGATGCTCGAACACAAATTTACGCAGTTTGACAGGATTTTCGCAAAATCTCAAAATCCAATCAAGATTTTTTAAAAATTCCACGCCTATGTTTTAAGTTGAGTGACCACCTATCATGACACCCAATTTCGTATCATTCGCTTCAGTCGTTTTTACGTGATGCTTGAACACAAATTTACGCAGTTTGAAACGATTTTCGCAAAATCTCAAAATCCAATCAAGATTTTTTTTTTAATTCCGTGCCTATGTTTTAAGTTGAGTGACCACCTATCATGACACCCAATTTCGTATCATTCGCTTCTGTCGTTTTTACGTGATGCTTGAACACAAATTTACGCAGTTTGAAACGATTTTCGCAAAATCTCAAAATCCAATCAAGATTTTTTAAAAATTCCACGCCTATGTTTTAAGTTGAGTGACCACCTATCATGACACCCAATTTCATATCATTCGCTTCAGCCGTTTTTACGTGATGCTTAAACAGAAAAAGCGTCACGGACAGAATGACAGAACGACAGAATGACAGACAGACAGACTTTTTTTGAGGGTCGCATCGGATTCCCGGGTGCTTGAAACGGATAGAAATCGCAAAATTTTTGAATTCCAAGAAATGTACAGACAAAAGTCTAATTTTATTTATATAGATGTGCCCTAAGCGTCTGTACACGGTCTGCCTTGAAACTGTCGTACCGGTAGCTGAAGAGAGCTGACGAGACAGGTCTGATGCTGTACTCCGTCTGTTTCTTTTGGCAGTAACTGCCAAATAGCGGTCCTCATTCGGCGTTGTAACTCGGGGGCGACCTGTGCTGTAACGTCTACTCACAGTACCATCATCTTGGAATCGTTGCCAAAGCCTGGAGATGACACTCAAGGCGATTCCAAGTTTCTCGGATACTTCCAGCTGGGTACGTCCACATTCCAGTCGTCCGATAATTCTGCCACGTAAAACATCATCCAAATGCCTCCTTTGTGCCATAACTATGCGGTTTTTGCACTGAAAGGCTTTCACAGCGCTTGTGAACAATTTTTCTTCTTTGCCACCATTCCTTATATACCCCTCTCTTACACTCTCGTCATTGTGACGTACCATCCACGCCGTCTGGTGGTTTTCTGTAATTTGCATATTCTTCTTCAAGATGTGTGTGATCATTCCACAGGTGAAATTTTTATTTTAGAGATCAATTTCTGTGTGATTCTGAAATATCCTTAATTTATGGACATGAGTGTATTTGCGTAATTTCGTTAAAACAATGTGCTCCCCTATTTGTTTTGAGAAGTGTACATGTAGTACCACGAACAAGTTACATATTTATAAAGTGTATGAAAAGGAGATCTTTCTTAATTTTTAAAAATTTTATGGTATTTTTAATTAATTTTTTTTAATTGGGTAGATCATTCGCCCCGCAAATAGAGAAAGCCGGCCACCAGTACGGTGAGGTAAGTGGGCCTGTTTTATACCATGTATTCCGGCCAATTTTGTTCCTGATTTAAACCCAAAACAGAGTAAAGTCCTCTTAAGGTTTACCTCTAAATTGTACTTTGTCAGATATTGTATTAAAACTAACCGAACCAAAAACTTTCAAGCAGGCATCGTAAGCTAATGTTCATAACTGATATTTTAGGCTTAGTACACACTATGCGAAAGTTGATCAGCATTGTTTCGGCAAAGTTGCGCAACATCGTAAAGGGACGCACACACTATGTTACGAAGTCTTGCGACATAGTCGGGACTGTGGCGAAATAATTGTTCGCCCGTTCACACCAAGCAACAAAGTCGCGGAACATGTGTCTTGCAACAAGTTGCAAGGCTGTTCCTCTATTTTTACGAGTTTCGAGACTGCCGTGATACACGTGCTCGTCCCTTGATTGGGGGGGGTAAGTAAAAAAATAAAATTTGTGAAAGGTGACGTAATCTCTATCCAGGCAACATCGATCGTTAAAATAACGTTAAATTAAGGCGCTCTAGACAAAGCGTCAATTCTAATCGTCTTTTTTCAGTTTGAAAAGACGTTTAGATTTCCCTACTAAGATCGGAAATTAGCAACGTTTTAAATACGCATATTTAACGCAAAATAAACGTTTAAAATGTGCTCAAGGTATACGTTAATTTGACGTTACAAGTTTTACGATTGAAATGCGCTTCGGAGAAACATTAATTGGACGATATAGTTTAACGTTTAAAATGCGTTTCGGGAAACGTTAATTCTGCGATATATTTTATTTAAAATGCTCTTTGGTGAAACGTTAATTAGACGAAATTTTACCGAAAAAGTATATGAAAAGCTAGATATTTTTATGTATTTTAACGGTAGTCTGCGGCTTGGGATTTATTTATTTTTTTATTAAACCGAAACGATTAAATCAAATTAACAATTTTATTTCTATATTCAACCCTAAACTTCAGTATAACGGGGTTAAAATACTCGAAATTTTAAAAAAGTAAAATTTATAAAGTTTGTTAATTTTTAAAAAATTACATAGCGTTATAAAATGTCTATTTTTTAAAAACTCATATTATATTGTTTCTTAATTAATGATACATAAACGACAGTATTGTTATGAAAATATGTATACAATTTTTTCTCCTAAATGCAATTTTTAAAATTAGTATTTCTGAAAGCAGCAATTTTGCGAAATGGATACAGAATTAAGAATGTATAAAATCTGTATATTTCATAATTCTTACATTTTACAAATGTTAAATTTGCAAGTAATAAAGCAAATTTTATTTCTGAAATTCTGATTTTTAAGTAAGTATAGATAGTGAATTACCTTTTTTTAAAAAAAATATATAAATTAACGTAGAGAGAAACTGTACCAGGAAACCCCAATTTCGTGGAACAAAATTTTAAGAAATAAAAATTATAAAGTGACAGCATCGTCCTTACTAAATAATTCGCTCTAAAAGCCAGGTGCCGGGACAGTTTTGCAAAATATTTTACCCATTGCCTTACTTTTAAAACAGGTGCTCTGGTCAGGTATTTGTCTTTATGGGTAACCTTTTATTCATAGGAAGGAGAGAAGATTTAAAGATTCTTTGATAATCCGCTCTGTCCACATTACCCCTGAAAACCCCAACAGTGGAGCTGATTCTGTTAAATTCTTTTTTGAACTGAGTGTAATTTTTTACTCTGAGCACGCTGACTGAAACATTTATTTATAATTTTTTTATTGTATCCTGAAATCCCTATAATTAATTAAATAATTCTAATAAATATATGTATTTTTAAATTTTTCATAATAAAAGACCTAAATCGTTCGTTACGATGTAATACTTCAAGTTTACTTTCATAAATATAAAAACTGTATCACGAAACGCTTCATATTAATTGAAAACTATCTTGAAAATAATTTCTAAGTCCTATTCAGAAAATCCTTTACCTTTTCAATCTTTAGTCACTAACTGGCAGGTGAAATGGCGTCTAGTGGACAGAAGCAGCAGTCCGGAGGTTGGGGACCATGGAGGGCAAGTAGGGTAATAGTAGAAACATTATCTATGTTTGGTGATTGTAGGTTATTTTTAACTAATTATCAATAGATTAAAGAACCTCCTAATCGTTATTTTTTATTTTTAACTTAGAAAAAAAATATTATTGTGAATAGATATTTATCTATAGTTAATGTTGTTATCTTTTTAATGGATCAATTAATATTTTATCCTTTATCAAGAAAGATATTTACTCCATATTAGTGATTTGTCTATTAGTAAGCTAAAAATACAACATACAGTTTAATTATAGCTTTAATTTAATGTGATTCTTAAAGTAGAAAAAAAACTTGAAAATTGCGTTAAGAAATAAAGTAGGAAAAACGTAAAAATTGCGTTAAAGGGGCGGACATTTTAACGTTTATATTTTGCTCCGGAAAAACGTTAATTTGACGAAAGTTCGTCAAACGGACAGGGAAAAAGGACTACATTTTGCCGTTTATTTAACGGTTGTCTGCGACTTGGGTAGTTGCGGCGCAGTGTGTAGCACAGGATGGTTTAGAAGGAGTAGCTAGTCACCGACTTCTAAGCCCGTTGAATGATGAAATAAAGATATTCTTCAAGAATATTTATCGTGAGATATAAAATTTAAGAAATTAAAATAAAGAAAGTGAAATGTTTTCGATGAAATTATTATTATTAGGTTGTAACGGAAGTTTCCCGCTACCGCAAACATCGTCAGCACACAGTTCACGTTGGCGTATTTGCTCATATTTTGTCAAACGATTTTCGGCATTTGAAAGAAAGAGATTTAATTTATAATACTGTGTTTTGAAATCTGTAAAAAAAATATAGTTATCATTAAGTACAAGGTATCTCAAATGGAGCTATCACTCTACCGGATTAGAACTCATCATTTACTTCCAGTTCTGTTGCAAAAAGTCAGCTACAGAATATCGGAGAATTATATGTACAGCTTTAAGTACTGTCGTGTTGTATCATGTGACACTGTACAGGTTTGCTACCGAATGTTGCTGGCTGGTCTATTGATGTTGATGAGGCCAACCTGCGAGAACTTGTGGAAGAAGATCAGTAATTAACCACTCGGCAGTTATCTAAGGAGTTAGAAGTTAGTTTTTCAAGCAGATTTGAACAAAGCAAAACTTTCGGAAAACGTTGGTTACAACCTGATAATATTATTATTTTGGCGTCACGACTTTACGGACCCCCCAAACTCCAGACCCTTTTACTATTCGACCGGTATTCGCCCCCCCCCCCAAACGGCGGCCCTGCCTGAGATTATTTTCTTATAACCAGAGACAAAGAGTAAATCGAATTTTGTTAAACCAATCTCTTGAATATGTTCATCTTATCATTTGGGCTACAGGATACATTTTCAAAAATACTTCTATAACACATACCTCTTTTAATTTTATTTACTTGAGAAGATTCAACGAAATTGTAATTCCTGCCGAAAGTTGCGCCCTCCTCTAGTAATGCATACCCAGGTAGCACGTAACGTTTTTTAAATGTTGCAGTTTGGTTGCAATGGTTGCATATTCGTTAAGTTGCAGATATTCCTATTTCTGATGTAGCAGAAACGTTGCTTTTTCGTTCCAAAGATTGTATATTGGTTACGTTGCAAATATGCCAAACCTGTGACGTGGAAGAAACGTTGCGTTTTGGGATTCATTTTACCCTGCTCTTTTTGTTGCGAAAATTTCGTTTTTAAAACCAATTTGCAACCGTTTCATATTAGTTGTTTATGACGTTTCAAAAACGTTGCATAATAGTTGCATTTTGGGATATTTAAGAGCACAGCATGCGAACTCCATGTTATCTACTGCAAGGTCAAGTCACTATCCAGCGCAGTTGCTTGTTTACGTCCGCCATTACAAAACGGTATGCTGCTCTACTCATTCAAATATGGATCAAAAAAGTAAGTAACTGTTAATATTATTGTAATGATTGTATTTCTGCTAACGATGTGTGTTTACTTGAAGAAAGATACGCGTAATGGATAATATTTTCACAAGAAGGCTGTCTTTAAAATATTGCTGTTCGTATATTCTTATACATAATCCTTGTCAGAATGCCGTGTTGATCAAGACGAAGTATATTTTTCAGCTCGCCTTTGTGTCACGTATTTAGCCTGTATCTAAGAAAGGTAAAACAAGTTTTTAAAGTAAACAAGGCTCTCAATCGCTGACTATTTCTTACATCAGCTTTAGCATTTGTTATAGGCAATGCTCGACCATTGCTCTCTAACTCCGATCAGTTTGTTCTGTATTATCTGTTGGCCGATATTCATCCAGTGTTTTCAAACGCTCTGCAACTTGTTCTAAACTATCTGCGGCCAAAAGTTTTCTCTCTGTGGGAGGCATTACCCACGATGCCTCTTTCACGCTTAATTATTCCTACAAGAATGTCATTATTGCTACGTTGCTTACGTGAATTTAAAAAAAAAGAAGCACGATAAATCATTTTTAACGGCGGTTATCCACAGAATAACGCAAAGCAAATAAAGAAATGCAGTGATCGTCTGCTGTTTTTAACATCTGCAAATATGAGAATGTGTTCCAGAGTTCTTATGTTGATTCCAGTGCACTGTTTTTTTTTTTTTAATAATAATAATAATGCCTGTTACTCGGAACCGTGTTGGAACGGAAGAAATGAAATCCTCTGCAGTTTTAACATCTGTCATTTTCAATCGTTGTTATGGAAACCTTTGAAGTAATTAGCAATACTGTTTTATTATTTAATTGTTTTCGCTTTCATATTGCAAGCATCTGATCTGATTACTGCTTTGTAGCGATAACAAAATGTATTTTTTTATGTGGTTGGGATTTTTAAAATCATTATATGTGGTAAATTTATATAATCGTAGAATACATTTTATAAACATTTCTTAATATCCTGAACGATATGTGTTCCTTTCATATTTAAACAACAAATATAATCATGCTAAACGCATCGATTATAAAATGTAACACAACATAGCCTTTTTTGCGATGATCGGCAAACTTCGCAGCATTTCCCGAGTAACCTCATGAAAGCCGTTTATTACTATTAATTTAATTTTCTGATACCTCGTAAAAAGGTTACATGATATTTCCAATTTTATAATGAAGAAGAGTAAGCTGTCATAAACGTGCATTTTGTCCAGCTAGCTACAAACTTTGTTTACTCTCAATTTTATTATATAAGATCATTCACACAATATTTCATGTTGGAAATCATACTTAATGTATATTTTTCCGATTAACAATAGTGTTCAGAAAAGTTAATTTATTTTTCTCAGTTCGATCAATGTCGTAGTTAATTTCACTATTATTGATGAAAATAAAACAATAATTCAACATCTTAGAAACTATTTTGTAAAGTCTTATTAATTTAAATTGATACCCAAGTTCGAACACTGTATTATGTCGTTAAGGAGTAGTATAATACTGAGTATGAATTAAACTTAAAATTTGAAAGACAAACAAATAAAAATATTGTTATTTAGATAGTCCGTTGTAGATTAGATAGAGATTAGTCCGTTGTAGATTAGATTTAGATAGAACGTTGCGTTTTGGGATTCATTTTACCCTGCTCTTTTTGTTGCGAAAATCGGTCTCTTCAGCGTTTGGTCTTTCAGAAAGTTTGTTATCTTTGATATTTGTACATGGGATATAAAAGATAAAATATTGAACCCCTTTAGTTTACGCGCAAACGCAAATTACAGACAATTATTCACATTTGGAATACATCGCTCAAAATAGCATACGGTAAAAAAGTTACGGAACCCTCGGGTTCATGAACGTGTTCTAACGCTTATTTACATTACAACTGAAGAAAACCGACCAAAACTCCTGGCCAATTAGATCGACAGCCGTGTGATGGGTTCCGAACCTGGGATATTCACACTTTGCCGTCTACGATTTTGAGTGGCTTATCCACTCAGCCATGGTGGGGCGTGGAATTAAGAAGTTTAGACTATAGTTTGAAATATGTGTAAGACCCTCTACCCCAATGTGTTGAAAAATAATTTCTTCTTGTTTTAGTGCAGGAATGATATGAAGTAGTCTAGGAAGATGTATTGGCATGACGAAGGTTATTCGTGCCGATTGTAGTCCTTCAGTTTACCTCCCTATTCTTTGTCTCCTAAGTCTAGGAGTCCCCCCCCCCCATTCTGTCCTTTAATTTGTTCCCCTATTCATGCTAAGTGTTTAGGTCTTCTGCCAGCCCCATCTTTGTTTTTAGTTTGCTGCCTGAGATCGACTGCTCTTTCGCCTCACTCTTGCTACGTCACTGGGATGATGATGGCTAACCCCATAATTGAGTTTATTGTGATGAAAACATGTTAAATTGATTTCGGAATTAAAGAACGAAGAGCTTTTAACTAGGAGCAAGAAACATGAAAATTTGTATAACTATAAGAATAAATGTAAATTATATTAACAATAAATAATAGGAAAGGGTTGTATAAAAGCAATCACCCCACTCACCGGAAAAACTTATCTATATTTCTAATTAATACTTTCGTATTTCTTTCAGGTTTTATGGCTAAAAGTTGAAAATTTGGAGATGCTGATGATAAGTTATGAAAGAAGGCATGGAATGCATTCTAAATTTAGACCTGTGAAATGTGAAACAAACTTGTGAAACGTGAAACAAACAGAAAAACGTTGATTGAATATATGTCCCAATAAAAATATTTCAAGGTTTTTTTTTGTATGGACGTTACTTATTACAAAATAAATATAGTAAGAAGTTAATAACATTAACAGTTGATTGCAATCACTAATATTATTATTGATATTTTTTTCATTTTTTTTGGATGACTCATTTTTAAAATTTAAAATAGCATTACTTGTTTTAAAGATTCAGATGACTAAGAGTGATCATAACTTAGTGTGTTAAGTGAACACTAAGTGATTATAAATCGCAAAGCATGGTGATTGCAAAGTGAAATTGTACAAAAGTTGGGATATATACCTGTAATATATTTACCAAGTTCCACGGTATCTTCTGAAACAATATGGGATCCTTTGAAAAGTTGCGGGCTAAACTTTAGCATACTAGCGAAGACGCGGGCAGTATAATTGGGATTTATATGGGATTTTGATTGGTTTATATGGGTTTTGATATGTTCTAAAGCCGAATGAAAAGCCGTGGCAGACCACATCCGGCCCACGGCCGGAGGTGTACATATGTGCAATATGGAGTAAAAATTTTATAAATTCCCGTGCGTGTGTATAAACACGTGTTGAAATAATGCAACCTCTGTCGAAAATATGTTAATACAGAATTAGGAGAACTGAATACTACATATTATAATTGACACAAATATATCTATAAAAAAGTATGTATATTCAATTGCTAATTCTAATTCTTTTTTAGATGTTCCTAAGATTATGTTATACATTTGTAAATTCAAACCCCTTCTAGAAAGATGTTCTCTACATTTAAGTCACATTAACAAGTTAGAATTTTCAGTCTAAAAATCATTGTGAATACACTTGTATACCACTTTTCAGCGCACTAGATAGGTAGTAATAAGGAAAAGAAATCGGTCGTGCTTTCATATTTGTAATTATTTTACTACATTTTAGGTATTATGCATAAAGTTTTATTGTGAAATTTCTAACAATTCATGAACGATTTTTTATAAACTTAAGTCGTCTAATAAATTAGAATTTTCAGAAATACTTTTTCTTAATCAAAACTTTCCTTATTTTTTTTAAAATTACCTCACCCACCCCTTCCCCTAACCAAAATGGTTTATTACTTTAAAATCTAAATATTCCAAATATGGGGGACAGGGTATTTATATAAATATATATGTAGGTATACATAGTACTTACTCTATACTATATATTTATATAAATACCCCGCTCCCATATTTCTAATATTGAGTTTTTTTTTTCAATCAACTATTTTTGTTAGGGAGGGGGTGTACTTTTTCAAAAAAAAAAAAAAAAAGGAAAGTTTTGATTAAGGAGAAATGTTTCTGAAAATTCTAATTTGTTATTGCGACTTAAGTTTATGAAAAAACCTTCATGATTCGTTAGAGAATTTCAAAATAAAACTGTTTATGCATACTATCTAAAACGTGGTAAAATAGTTGTAAATCTGAAAGCATCATCGATTTTTTTTCGTCATTACAACCGATCTAAAACGCTGAAAAATGAGTGAATTGTCGTTATTTAAACGCATTTCAATCGTTGAAAAATGGTCGATAAATAGGCGTACTGATTTCTGCATCGGTTTAAAAATGTTAGGAAATGGTTGCTATGTAGGCACACTAGCGTTTCTGCAACGATTTTAAAACGCTGTAAAATGCTAGCTTAGTACGTCCGTGTTAACGATTTTAAAACGTTTGAAAATGGTGGCAAAATGAGTGTATTATCCACTTTCTTTCGTTTCGGCAAACGTTTATAAAACATGGGAAAGAATGGGTGTTAAATCGGTGGAAAGCGATGACACATTTGCGAATTCATTGCGTTACAGCTTGACGTTTTTGCAACGGAAGGCGATTCCGTGTTAGCAACGTTTTAAAAACGGAAGTGTGCTACTTGGGTAAGTTTCGGATTTTTTCTTGAAAAAACTAAATTATAATCAGAAATCAGAAGCAAAAAGAACAATCTTTTGAGACTTCGTGTTCTAATTTCTGTAGCGTAGCAATCTGCTGTTGTCGGAGCTGATAAATTCCATAGCGACAGTCCCGATACAATGTTGAGTGAAAGTACGGATACATTTTCGAATAGTATGCACTAAGCCTTAAGATATAATGCATTTTGAATTTCTTTTTAATGGGCTACGACCAGTTTAAATATTTTTGACCAATCCTACATCATTTAATTTTTTTAGGTAGCTCTTTGCACAGATGTCTATGAAATCGATTAAAATTATCTGTAGATTAAATTTGAATAAATAAAATTTAATACTTTTATACAGACCCCGTTTAAAAAATTCGCAATTAGTAAACTGCGCTGTGTACATTAATTGGGCGATGCTCAAAATTTTGGGCTTTCATCATGAAATGTCTTAGCTATATTTTTAAACAAAGATGGTGAGGGCTATACCTAAATTTGAATGTATATGTGACCTAAGTCAAAAAATACTTCGTTTCGTATTTCTTACACTTTTTACGATAAAATTCTCAAATTTTGTTCATCATCTCGTTAGTATATAGGGCATATTTTAATAATTGGAATATTTACTATGTGGGGCTGTATAAAAATTTAAACTTCGCATTTCCTCAGATTTAATCAATTGAAAACTTAGCCGATTTCTTAAAACTTTGTACCTTTTTTTCATAACTTTTTAATTTATTATATACAAGCTGCGTGCCCTTCTTCGCACGGTAGGAAGCGAATACTTTCCTATAATAACTCCCTCTGACAAAACAAAACCTCAAAAATGTAAGAAAATCTGATATATTTCCAGATATTAAATACGCGCTAAATTACTATAGATTAAAAGCGTATCATAATGTCTCACCCCTATTTTCTTCCATTATTCCATATCAACTTGGAAAGTGTATCATTATTCATGAGTGTGCCGTATTGTTTTCTCTTATTCCATAAAACACATTTTTGGAATCGAAATCTATCTAAAATTCTCCTACTAAAACTGTTCTACAATCTTCGCCAAGCGTATTCCAACTGTACTTCACCGTTTTAATTACTGTTTCAGAAATACTCTGCTTGTTTCCAGGGTTCGTCGTTCTAAATTCCAGTTGGTGAAGAAAGTTCTAGTAAAAAGACCACTGGTCAGGATGGAACACAACTTTATTGCTTCTAGAACTTCGTAGAACAATCAGCTGTACAAAATTTACAAGCACAATGAAACAGTAATGTGCTCTTAACAGTCCGCTTAGATCAGAGGCTCTCAGAAATGCTGTATTTCTCACACAAAATAAAAGCACTTTCACCGGCAAAAATTCAGTGAAAATATACGAGAGATAACACTAACAGTCTCTCAAGACTCAGCGATCAAGAATTTACACACAGCACTTAAATTCAAAGCTTCATAAACAGCGCGAAACACCGCTTCTATCACAGAGCAAAACAAGCGTACTGATAGAGCTCCATTCACACACTCTCGATGGGAGCAAACTCACACTGAACTGGGGCTTTTGAAGCGCTTCTATTTATAGCCGACGCAGAAGGTACAAGAAGCTTCCAGAAAAGTCTATTTCACGAAGATTCCACATAAAGCGGGAATTTTGATTACGTCATAGAAGAGAAATGTTAAGTTAGTATGTGATTTTAATGCAGCAAAAGCAGCTTTACAGGCCCCATAGGGAAAAATGCGCCAAATGACCAAAATGTCGTCAAGCTTGGCGGCTTTTGGCGAAATATCGCCAAATTTGGCGCCAAAAATAAGTCCCCAAAAGTGAAGTTATCGAAGGGCTAGGACCAATATTTCTCGAGATTTCTAGAAACCAAATATATTTGAATGGGAAACCGAAACCTCCGTATCTGCTGTTCTAGTAGGCCGATTTTGAAGCAAAAAAAAGCAAAATTTAACTATTTGGAGCGTAGAATACGAATTTTTAACTATTTTAATCCCCAGAACAGCGGTTTGCTTCGAAGATTCTTAACAATACTATTGGGAATGGGCATCGTAATACATGTGTGTGCCGTGTTTGACTTTCTCGGGTTGATTTCTACTTGAACGCCCCGACTCCCACCAATGTGGCAATAATTAAACATATGCAGTTGACGCGACGATTTTTTATATTTATGTGGCAACCTTAATTTAGAATTATCGATTTGGGACAACATGTTAGTAGAGCATTCTATTACTTATTTATATATTTTGCGTTGCTAATTAAAGTAGTTTTAAAAATTAAGCCTCTTCAAATTCCTTAACTGATGTGTTTATCACTAATTTGTTCACTTTTGTTTTCATCTACTTCTTTTGGGAGTGTTAAACTTTATGCATAACTCCAAGAGACACATGACTGCAAAGTTTGCCAAAGTGAGGCGATTTTTTAGGTTGGCGATAGTGGGGGCGTTAAAATAGGAATCAACTCTTTCTTGTTCCATAAAACACATCTTTGAAAGGTTTAACTAACCAGCTAAAACTATTTTACAATTTTCGTCAGGCATATTCTAAGCATACTTTTCCAGCTTGGTTCGGTTTTGAAGTTATTTTTTGGCAGCAAAATTAGCGATCAGCTATCCGAAATTGCAAACCTTGTGCGACTTTCAAGATTTTAATCTTCATGCCTCTCATGCCAATCTCTCATCCCCCTCCCCTCACCGCCGCGTTATCTGGCAAACACATTTCAAACGATCTTCACCGTGAGAGTTCATGTCTACAAAACCTGTTTACAAATCATGTCGACAAAATCGCGCCGACAACAATGTGGGACTGAACTAAATTGCACCCTAGTGCTAAAAAAAATTAGACTTCAGGTAGGCCCTTTTGTTGAAACTATCACGGAATACAGGGTTTTCTTAAAGAAACTTCCTCTATATATGAGTCCCTAGTAACGGAATCGTTCAATCACTCGAAATGAAAGTTTAGATATAGTTATTTGAATGTATGGGGTCCAGATTGTGATGATTTAAAACAATAAACCTCTCACTATTACGGTTACAGTGACAAACTTTCGAAATTTTCGAATGGAAACACTCACTTTTTTCGTACGCAAATTTATGAGAGCATGGAAAAACCTTAAATGGCGTTGGAACAAGACACGTAAGGCATGAATTGGCGGCGTAAAACATTTGCAAAGAAGAGCATCGTAAAGAACCAATCACAAACGGGAAGGTGTAATTGGTGCACTTTGCATAATTCACTGAGCTAGGCAGTAGAAGCACCAATCACAGAAGACTCTTGCAAAGTACTGCTTGTGATATAAGGAGTGTGAGAAGATTTTTTCTTCATGTTCGTGCTAATCCGTCTCGTTTCGTGCGAAGAAGATGACACGTTCATGGAAACAACGAGGTGAATAATTGATAAAGCTTTTTTATCTGAGCAGAGAAAATGCTGTAGAAGCATTTCGACTTTATCGTCGAAATCATAATCCAAAACGAGGCCCATGTTCCGTAAAAAGTGTTACGTAATTTGGTAAAGACATTTGAAGAAACGGAATGTACATGTGATAGACCGCGATCAGGACGACCCCGTGTTCCTGTTGAAGTTGTCGCGGATGTGCATAATACGATTAGGGGAAGGGGGAAAAGACGGGATCCTTAATGCTCGGAGCTTAATAAAACCCTGATCTTTAAGTATTTTGAATATTTATTTATTTATAATTACTCTTACACAATCAATCTTTGGAAATAAGGAACTTGAGAAATTTTCCACTGATAGAAAATGAAAAAAAATGACCAATTTTGTCAAAAATGCCCAACGCCCCATCTTGCCCCCTAGGTAGGGTAAGACGGGGTACCCTACTGGGCAAGATGGGGTATGGGAGAGATATATATTCTATTTTGGGTTGCAAAACTTGCAAACAAATACTGCATCATCGTCCTCATCATCTATCCCAGCACAGCTACAGCGTGCCCAATTCCCACAGAGAGAACATGCGACCCATCCCTCATTAGAATCCAAGTATTTTCCATGGCAGTAAAAGCAAGGCATATTATCTTCTTCGTTGTCACATTCTGGTGAGGAATTAGGATTATTGTTGGTTTTCTTCTTATTCTTTTTCTTAGCCAATTCGGTTTTCCTATTCGTTTTTTGTTTTTTTACCTCTTTTTGTTATCTTCTGCCAGTTTCTTTATTTCATTGTTTCTTCTAACTCATTTTTATACGGGGAAGAAGTAATGATAACAATTTTTCCTCGTTTCCTTGTCACACGTGAAATTTTGCGAGTTGCAGGATAAGGCATCACTTGCTGAGGACAAACTACAGAAAATACTGATGGTGGAGTAGTTGGCCTTTGATCTATTTCGATATTGGACATCCAAGTGGAGAATCCTGGCTCAGGCTCTGCTTCAATCTCAGATGGTGTCATGACAACAGGCATGTGGCATATAAGCGGTTCGTCAATAGTTATTTTGTCAGAATCTTCAACTGTCGAAACTGAAGTTATCTTTGCAGGTATTGTCTCAGCCGTTATCGTCTCAGGGTCAACTGAAGCTTCAGCGAAATGGTCATGCGAATGGTCTATTTGGAGCTGTTGCTCCGTTGTCCGACGTTGTGGGTTGTGGCAATGCTTCAGTGATGGATAATCTCTCTGTTCGTGGAATATTTGTCGTCAATGAGGAAAAAACCGCTATCGGAAAAAACTGTTGGATCGTATAGCCAAATCCCACATTTTTTGAAGCCATTTACAGCCGTATCGACAATTCTGGATGCCTGCTTAAAAATCCCTGAACCCAATCTTTGCCAGCTTCTTTTTTTTTTCTCACAAAGAGATGTTGTTTCCCATTTTTTACTGCAAGAGTGTATGCCAAAGCCCTTAAATATTTTGTTGTAAGTCCATAAAGACGACCCTCCTTATCCATTATGTAATTGCAAAGTTCTTTCTCTTCGTCATCAGAAAATGTTCGCTTTTTTTGAGCCTAAAGGAACTTTCACCCAAGGTAAGTTGTAGGAGAACCTGGATCGTCTAGGGCTACACGAGCTTCTTTAACTTTTCTTTCAAGGGTCGTTTGTGGCACAGAATATGTTTTCGACGCTAATTTATACGCCATTCTTCCTTTAATTACAACATCTACCGCATTTTTCATACTCTTTTCACTCCAATTCCCCCTCTCTGTCTTTCTTTTATAATTTATCACCATCCTAAAACAACTCAATTAGGAAAACTCTATTAAGTTTAAAGGATCATAAAGTGTCTTAGAGAAATCATAGTTTTCTTCGAGGGGCAAGATGGGGTACCCCGTACCCCATCTTGCCCTCCCACGCTTATTTCAATAAAATAACTTACCTTAAAAAACTAAATCGAAATATGGAAACAAACATGCTTTTTCCTGCTGGTGTAATCATTGATAAACAAGAATAACTTTCAGTCAGTTCTAGAAAACTAATATTGAGGTACAGAACACATGCGATGTATAACACGAAAATCACAACGATCTTGACAAAAACCGAGTTTTTGGCGATTGGGCAAAAAAGCATGGACTTAGAAGCAGGTCACAACGCTGACTGATAAACAATACAATGGCTCGTCATTACGAGCCAGGGCGGCTGTGATAGGTCGTTCGTAGGACCGACGAGACCCGGTACCCCGTCTTGCCCGCTACCTCATCTTGCCCCCCTTCCCCTACAGGTCCATTGCATACAGCAAGAAGTGAATTTGGATAAACCGAAAACCACACTTCTTCAAATTCTGCGCTTCGTTCTGCGGATGTGTCCTTATCGATTCCAGCGCCTCCAGGTGTTGGCTCCTGGAGACAGCCAACAGCGTGCCGACTTTGCGATTTTTTTCCTGAATTTTTTCCAGATATGATGAAGATAGCAGGTGGCCGCTGCGGATATTATGGACGGATGAGGCACATTATACGATGACAGGGAACGTAAACTCCAAGAACTGCGTTCATTGGGCGGAAAAAATCCTCACGGTGTGGCACCAATGCCTTTATACGAGACACATGACTGTGTGGTGAGGCATCGCAGGGACATTCACTCTGGGTCCTTACTTCTTCGAAGAAGTCACATCGAGTGGTATGCAAACGTGCTCCGTCACAGGTGCTCGGTATAGAGCAATGTTGGAGAATTATGTTATTCCAGAATTGCAGCTGCGAAATATCATTAATGACATTGTATGGATGCAAGATGGTGCTCTCCCGCACATTGCCAAAAGTGTTCGACAAGTGCTGCAACAGCAGAGGTGTACACATCAAATCTCCGGAATTTGTCTGACTTGAAGATACCATAAAACGGGAAGTTCTACAAATTTCTCCTGCCATGATACATCATTGAAACCATCATTGTTATCGACAATCTCCCGCATGCAATGCGTTATCGTCTGCGAAGGTGGCCACGTTGAAAACTTGTAATTCGAATAAAAATCTTTTCCCTTTTCCTCTCTTTTGTTATCATTGGTTCTTTACGATGTTTTTCTTTGCAAATGTTTTAGTCCGCCAATTTACGTCATACGTGTCTTGTTCCAACGCCATTTAAGGTTTTTCCATGCTCTGATCAATTAGCGCATGAAAAAAGTAGGTGTTGCCATTCGAAAATTTCGAAATTTTGTCACTGTAACCTTAACTGTGAGAGGTTTATTGTTCTAAATCATCACAGTCTGGACCCCATACATTCAAATAACTATTATCTAAACTTTCATTTCGATTGGTTGAACGGTTCGGCCAATAAGGACTCATATATAGGGGGAAGTTTCTTTTAGACCACCCTGTATATATATATATATATATATATATACATACATACACAACATGCACAACACACATCCCAAACATAATTTTTAGTTGCGTATATACCTGGGATTTGCACCCATATCTGATTTTAATTTAAAATTATATAAGTGATGTACAGACATGTTTCTCTTCTTAAATTGTATACTGTAAATAATATGTTGAACAAAGCTTATTAAGCAGAAATAAAATTATTACAAAATAAGAAGAAATAAAGCTATTTTACATACAGAAAAAACTATTTTATAGCTGACTTGATCATATTAAATATGACAGTAATATTTTTAATTGTATCGCTGTCAAGAGAATAATGTCGTCCAGTGCTACCTGTCAATGAAGATGCTGTTGTCACACACTTTCAATTTTCGCACGAAAAAAGTTTTCGTTGCCATTCGAAAATTTCCAAATTTTTTCACTGTGAGAGGTTTTGTTTTAAATCATCACAATCTGGATCCCATACATTCAAATAACTATATCTAAACTTTCATTTCGATTGTTTGAATGGTTCGGCCACTAGGGACTCATATATAGGGGAAGTTTCTTTTAGACCACCCTGTATATTAAAGCAACTTACGATTATAGTTTTTAGTTTGTTGTAGGACGATCGTTGAAAAATGATAAATACACCACTTTTAATTTCACGAAATAATAAAAATATACCACATGTCATGGTAGTTTTAACGTGGTATACTGTGTTTTAATTCATAGTGACCTAATAAATCTACTAATACTACCTATTACATATACTATCTATTACTTATATTAATATTACCTATCTTCATATCTCCCTCTTTAATTCTCAATTCAGCTTAGATATTTGAAACCAGTGGCTGATTTTCTACTCTCTCAGTGGCTGCTTTTCTACTTTTATTTTTGATGATTCTTTGTAATTTATGCATTAGCATAAACGATAAACATTTTTCATAATGGTTGCCATTAAAACACCTCTCTATATATTTTTAAGCATAAGTCTTGTCAGACTGGTGTATTTAGCACCGCAAAATATTTCATCTCACCGTAATGGAAAAAATATTCAAGCTGTACCAATCTAAATATTTAAATCCTCCATGGGTCATTCTCGTGAAAAACTTTAGGCCATGTAATCTCGAGGAACTATTTGGAATCGCTCATATTGCGAATAGGATGTTAAATTGTGCAGCAGAGTTTGCGATTTCACGGAATCTTTTTAATTTATGACGCACATTCTAACCAGGGTAGTTAAGTCCGGTTATTTCTCACAGTAGTTTACGAACAGAGTAGTATTGAAACTTATGACGTTGAAAAACTCACTTGCAACAGAGCTTGTGAACGTTAATTTTGAGATATTGGTGTTATGCATAGATAATCAGTATTTCAAACAATTTTCGGAGCTATTTTACCAAGACATATTTTTTGTGCAAGAACTTGTTAAGTTGCTAGAATTCAGTAAAAAAAAGGATAATTAATATATATATATATATATATACCGCCAAAATTCGTGAAAACTTGGCAAAATTTTGCGCGATTTTTGAGAATACACACGAAAATTTTGATAATACATCGTCAAGCCGATAACGAATACTCTGTATTATGTTAGTCAGTATCCCCCCCCCCCTTGTGGCACCTTTTGAATTTCCCACGATTTTAAAAATTGCAAGTTTCCTTTCGTTATTATGGTTGCTGAAAAATCAAAGTGCTCAAAAATCGCCATGGGTAGCTCATGCATTAAACAAAATACTTTTGAATTCTTATAATAGTAAATTTTTACGTAGATATCTAACTCATTTTTAAACTCATGACGTCAAAATTGCATCATTCTCGGTTGCCATATCTAACATAAATTAGTGAAAGAAGGGAAAAAAACTAACGTTATTTTACTTTTCTGCAGGCTCTTATAATCTAGAAGTTTATTATTTCGCTCGTGGTGTAATATTTTGTCAAAGGTTGGTAACGTAATTAGGATTTCTAATGCATTTTTAAATTCGTGATATCAAAATGACGCTGATTTCATTTATGATATACTATTTTCTTTACAATTATATCTACCTTCAGTATATAGATGGTATGTTACATGATCACTATTTTACACAATATTAAAATTCTAATCCATTTTTAAACTCGTGACATCAAAATAACGTCACTTCATTTATATATAATATGCTACTTTTTTTATGATGTCTATCGCCAGCATATAGATGGTCTATCACATGATCACTATTTTAGACAATCGGAAACTGGAAACGCTTTCTGAAGGTGAAAATTATCAAAATATAAAAAAAAATCGTGGAACAATTAAGTTTTCAGTTGACTACGGACTATCCTATGTCGTTTTATATATATGTGAAAAATTCCAAGCCGATTGGTCGAACGGTGTGGAAGGAGTTCCCGGACAAACAAAGAAACAAACTTTCACATTTATATAATAGATGTCTATTATGAATATATGGTAAATAAAAGCGGATGAGGATGTTTGGGGCACCTTGTATCTTTATTTGCAATACGTATTTTATAAGATAAAAAAAAAGTATTTTCTTATTTTAACATTTTATTCAAATTAATGAATAGGTTTCTGGATCGTAAATTAACATGTCGAAGTTAAAAGTGCTATTCATTTTCAAATTAAATAGTAATGGCCTGGATTTTAATATTTTTTAATAATTTTTAAATTTTATGATTCTGCGTGATAGAAATAATTTTAAAATAATACCAATTGCTTATAGAGCATTTTGTTATCTAAGTTATTAAAATATGAAATGCGAATATCGCACTTATGGTTATTAATTCATATATATATTATTTTTGTTAGTCATAAAGTTAAAAGTAATATCGATGGATAAATTTTGCAAATAGGGACGAATAGAACAATGCTATGTTTTGAGACGAATCCTTTTACAGATACAATTTCATAAAACGAAAGGAATTATTTTAAATAACATATTTAATGCAAAAGGAACGAACCGTCTTATTTTAATACCAATCAATTTGGAATGGTCTCTAAAATTAAAGCAGTTTATTTAACAAAATTTTGGCTATCGATTTTGGAAGAACAAATGTTGATTCTATATCTTGCGACGCATTATTAAGTTAAACACACAACTGCTGATTAATCCTAAGACTTATTTGTCAGAAAGAGGTATTTATTAAATTTTAAGGGTGCAGTATTTCTGGGCTGTAATGAGTAGTTAAGCTAGGATACGAAACCTTCATTAGAAACGATATTTCTTTTTTATTCAGTTTGTTTTTTATGTAAAACACAAAAAAATATGTATACCAGTTCTGCCTTTCATTTAATATAATTTTATACCACGAATATGAAATAATTTTAGGCGTTGTTACACAGTATATTTTTTCAATTTATTAAATTATCACCAGTACATATGTAATTTACGAATTTTAATATGATCTTTGATTTTTATCAGATATTAGCAGTTCAGAATCAAAAATATTTCTCAATACAATGGTTTATGAGCATTTAGCTTAATAAATCTCATTTATTGTAGCATTGTGTTTTAATCGTAGAAATAATGTAATATACGGTATGACAAAATCAAACGTATGTTTTTGATGTCCCTCTTAGGTCTTGAAGACAAGAAGAAAGCAATTTTATGAACTTGAATAGTTTAATCGCGCTACTTGCTATTTACAAAACAAAACAATATTAAATTAATAAAATAAATGAATGCTATGTAAGGCTGCATCCAGACAAAATCTAACCAAGTTAACGTTCTGCATTTTCCGTTTAGGACCATGGACATTAGGGTGGATCGAAAGAAAATTTTTTTTTCGAAATCTTTATCTCCTGAGGTCTCAAAAGTTGTAAATTGATATAAATAAAACATGTGTAAAATTTGAATGTTCTACGACAAAGTCTTGGGGTTGCGCATCCAGCTTGAAATCTAGAAATTTTTGAAAAATATGACTTCTTTAAAAAATCGACCAAAAATATACTTCTCCGAATTATTAGGCTCCCGAGGTTTTAGAAGTTGTAAATTGTTATGAATAAGACGTATGCAAAATCTGGAGGGGCTGTGACAACTTCTAAGAGTTGCACATCGAGCTTGAAATCTATAAATATCCGTAAAATATGCGTTTTTTGAAAGAGCATATGTAGAAGGCAAAAATTATATTATTTTAATAAATTAGTCCTGTTGAAAAACAGTCAGTTAAGTTCGCAGCTCTTCTCTAGTACAACCACAATCGTAACTACATTACCCAGGACCCACCTCGTGATTGCTACTATCCGAGTCCTGCCCGTGCCAGCCCAAGCACCCAATTATTGGAGCATCCGTTTTAACGAGTAATGTAAAGCTCGACTTCAAATTAAACCGTGGCATTTTATGTCAAGTGTAATAGTCTAGGTCGTATGAAACCACCATCTGATAGATGGATAGACAAATTTCGGAGTGGCTGTTTGCTGGTGTGAAGTTGGCAAATACAACCTTGCAGAGATTTTGTTAGATTAGAGAACTGCGTTTCGAGATTTCGGATGACGCTTTTGTTCTCTCCAGAATTCGATGATTTGCCACCACCGCCAATGCATGTGAGGGTCCCAAGATCAATGGATTTTGTGTCAAACTCTCCCAAATTTCAAGTGAAATTCTTAAAATCAGATGGTGACACATGGCCAAAGTATGCTGAACCAGATTAGATTATCAGCGAGATATGTTCTTTGTGGCAAACACTTGGGTGTAATTTGCCGTCAACAAATTTTTCTATGTATGTGGTTCTGTTCTTCCTCTTATCAAAACATAATCCAAAGAAATTTTTAAAGTAGTTTTTCCTTTTCTTTCTGTAATTCAAAGCGAGTCATCCGAGCCTTCCTCTATTATATTGGTCGAGAATCAGTTGAGAAGGTTTCTCTCCATCTGCATAACTTTTGCTCTCTAGGTTGTGAAATAAAGTTGATACCAGAGTTGCTGCTTCCCAGTCCGTAATAACTTTGTGTCGCAGACTTGTGAAAGCACTGAGATTTTTATTCTAACTTGGTCGTTTTTGAACACATTTTCCAAAGTGGCGGTAGATACGCATTCAGCATTTTCTTCAGTCTTTCGTACTTCTCTTTCGTTATTTTCTCTTTCCAAATCAACGACTAAATTTGGAGACATACACTGTATATTGGAACTTTCACCTCTTTCTCCAACAACCTCGAAATTTCTCTTTCCAACCTTTCAACTTTTCTCTCATTCTCCATAAACTTGTCTTCTTTTCAGTTCCATCGATTGTTACATATCTAGCTTCCCTCTGGTCTGCCAATGATTCCCGTTCTGTATAAGGTATGAACTTCTCTGAGCCACACTTGCTCCGGGAAAAGTCAGTATATTTGGAAGTTGCGATATTCAATAGCTGGGTAAGAGAGAGTTTTTCCCACTTTCTTCATAACCCTCCGAACGTCTTAGAAATGGGCAAATAATGTAAAGTTGTTTTCACGGTAAAATTTTCAAGAGCCTTTAAAATTATTGAATAAATTCTTTTTTGTTGTTAGGAAGATTTGTAATTATTAAAAAATCAACTTTATAATATTTAGAACATTAAGATTAATTTTTTTTATAATACTTGACAGTTATAAACAATTTAAATTGTAAATGCATTGCAGTGATTTAATTGCAGCTGCTGAACTTGCTCACGACCTTTACTAACTATCTCTTGAATTCTTTGGATTGACACAGTAGGGATACTAGCCTTGATCCAAATTTCCTGTATTTTGATCGCTACAATTAAGGTTATATCTCCTTCCGGTGGATCCTGCCCTTTACTCAGAATTTTTTCTTCTTAAGTACAAAATAGTAATATAGAAGTACGTCTCCTCGGGTTGGCAACTTGGTACAAGGCAATTCTTTCGATATTCCCAGCTCTCTGAGAACGCCGATTTCATTCAATATCTTGTAGCAGCAAGTTTCACTTGATTCAGAATCGTATCAGTGGAAGGCAACCACCCCTTATTTTTTTTAGACTAAACTGAAAACACCATCTATATGAAACATCAAACTAAATGCCTGTTTCGTCAAAATATCTCCTGTCTGGTTTAACCGAACGCATGTGCATCGCCATCACTCGGCAGGCGAACCGGTGCTGGTTGTCTAGAGCACAGTTTGCGTTCTGCGCTCAAGACAAAACGATAGCATAACATTTAGATAGCATTGTATCAAACTATTCGCAAAGTCATTTTTTGTGATTTACTGAGCTTCTCTGAACATCTTTCAACATACAAAAGGACCAAATTATTTTTAACAAATAAAGTTTGCTTTCTACATAATTTTTTCAAAAACACATAATTTTCAGTTTTTTTTTATAGATTTCAAGCTCATAGTGCAACCCCTAGAAATTGTCGTATCCCCTCCAGATTTTGTATACTTCTTATTCATAACAATATACAACTTCCAAAACCTCGAGAGCCTGATAATTCGGAAAAGAATTTTTTGGTCGATTTTTTAAAGAAGTCATATTTTAAAAAAAATTCTAGATTTCAAGCTCGATGCGCAACCCCAAGACGTTGTCGTAGAACATTCAATTTTTACACACGCCTTATTCATATCAATACACAACTTTTGAGACATCAGGAGATAAAGATTTCGAAACAAATTTTTTTTCGATCCACCCTAATGGACATCGTTCTGGCCTTATTTTCTCGTAGCTATAACATACTTCTCACATATCTAACATAAATGTCCTTGCATCGAACACCGACCTCCATCTCCATTAGGAGAATGTGGCCCAAAGTGATCCTCTTAAGGGAAAACCGTGTGTAAAATAACATAAATGTTTTAATAAAATTTTGGCCTATTTTTATATGTTTTACGCGATATTTTGCATTACAAACATATTTAAGTAATATTTTAAACCCACACTAACTACTTAAACAATAGAATTTTGAAAAAAGTGTCCAAAGGATCATTTTACACTTAATCAAAGGGCAAAATGATCCTTCGTTTAAAAATAAGTGTAAATTGTTTGTTATTGGCAAAATAAAAAGATATAAAGGTAATTATGACGATACATAATCAAATAAAATAAGCTTTAAAATCAAATAACCGTCATAACTTTTTTTAATGAAAATCTTAAAATTAAAAGAACTCACAAACAATGAAATGGAATATAAAATGCTTAAATGTTTTAAAATACTTCTGTTAAAACCATATACTATTAAAAATCTCGTTGTAAAACGCCTGGAACTTTTTTAAGTACGTTTTTAAGCGGACGAAGAGAGCGTACGAAGGGCTACCATAATAACGAGGATACGGTACTGGATTTTCTTCAGCCGATAGATTGCTTTGCACGGAAATATGGCTGGCCTTTTAAGTCATATTGCTGGATGATGCAGAGAAACATGACAAAATTAGCAAATGTAATTTTTATACAACAGCATATTCATTTAGTAAACCAAGTCATATGTCTATACATAAAAGACTGTACATCTAAATAAATAGGAAAGTTAGTGCTTACCTTATAACAAATGTTCTAAAATCGAATTTTTCTAAGAATTCTATTCAGACGTGTAACACTAAGATCGCTTGAATTCCGGTCATTGTTTCTTCTTCACTTGGCATAACTAATTTATATGTTACCCGGTAGACAACGCTACCAGTATAGAAAAAAGCAGTCGTGAATCGTTTTACCATCTAGTATCATTTTAGGCTATTTTCAATTATTTGTTATCGTACTCATCAGCTCTCCTTTTCTCGGTATTTGCTTTTGGCAATCTCTCACGTGTTTCGAACATGCCCATCAGCTGTATGTGGTATAATGACCCAGGTTGGCACCACATATTTGCAAAAAAAACTTTGGGTTGAATATACACTGGTATGGCCAAAGTGCTATGTCATTTGTCCAAGATCGAAATGCAAATACACAGTCATCTGTGCAGTTTAGATACAAATTTCGACCATCACTTTTAGAAATAATTAACTTCTCAATGAAAACAGAAATAAAAATGATAGCTTACATATTAAGGTGTATTAAGTCAGTAAATTTAATAAACATAAAATACGCAAAAAAAATCCATCAAATTGAGATAAAGAGTTTAAAACAACATTAATTGATCAAGATCCCAGGGCCCCCAGGCCTTACTTATTTTCTCATTCTCAAAATGTATATAACAGAGTAGTGTTAGTACGTACAGTAAACCTATGCTTACTTTCTAGCTTGGGCCGACGGCCAATTCTCAAGTACCATTTGCTACAGGTGCGTAAAAATAGTACTAACTTTACTCAAATTCTCACAGCTGATTTTTACGTATGTTGTGCAGAATATTGTTACAAATTTTGAACCACTACTGCCAGGCACTTTCTGTGGACGGTAATTGTCGCCAGATGCTTTAAAGAACAGAAGAATAAAATCCCATGTGGACACATGACTTCCTTGAACGTCTCTTAGATCATGAATATTTTCGGTGCACTTCTATAAGCATTTTTGCCTGAAAGGGATAAAATACTGCAACAACAGTAAGGCTTAGCAATTGTTAGCCAAATAGTTGAAATATCGGCAAGCTGGGTTCAATTTGAATGATTCGTTTTTCGTGCCTAATTATTTCGCAAAAAGCTGACAAGATTGGGATAGTTAGTGAGATTTTGGTCATAGCCGAGATATAATGATTCATCACAGACTTTTAATGAATTGAAGGCATAAACAAATCTTAATGTGTTGAAAGTCTTTTGGTTGACCCTGTAAATAAATTACTCAGTCGATTCTAATAAAAAAATGCACAATTGTATGTTACACTAGTTCTAAATACAAAGTCTCAAAATTCTACAGTAAACAGTTTTAGAATTATACGAAATGTGTAATTATTTTTTATGTCAAATTTGGCGATATTTCGGCAAAGCTCGCCAAGGTCGATAACAAATGGCGAGATTTTGGGCATGGGCCAAACAATGACTGACTACAGACATAATATATTGAAAATGTCCATAGACACTAATGTTTTGAAATTCTTTAAGGTGGTCCTGTAAATAAACTCCCCAGTAGATTGGAACCAAAAATCGAGTCACGCAACTACACTCATGTCCATAAATTAAGGATAATGAAGTTCAGGCAAAGAAAGAGAAAGAAGCAAAACAAATTTGACTTATTTGTAAAGTCTATTTATTAAACAAAAAGTAAAGAGCAAAAAAGATGCTATATGTTTGACATAATTAATAAAAATTGCAAGTTTTACTCCCTTGACCAAATTTCAAAAAAGAACCTATTTACAAAAAACAGTATAACATGGTTAGTAGGATGGTTAATACGGAGTATGTCTCCCGGACGATGCAATACAGGCCTGACAACGCCTAGGCATGCTGAGTATCATATGATCAATCTGATCTTGGGGAATATTACACCACTCATCAAGCAATGCACTCCGAAGTTCCGGTAGACAGGTGGGAGGGGGTTGACGGGCTGCAATTCGTCGGCCAAGCATATCCCACACATGCTCTATTGGATTCAAGTCCGGTGAGTGTGCTGGCCAATGCATACGGGTGATATCCTCCGATTGAAGGCATTCGTCTACAATGTTTGCACGATGAGGACGGGCGTTGTCATCCATAAACACAAATTCAGCACCCATGGCGCCCCGAAACAAACGTACATGTTGTTCCAGAATGACATCCCGATATATGTGGCCTGTCATCGTTACACTCTGAACATGCAGGTCAGTTCTGGAACCAAGAATAATTCCTCCCCAAACGAGCCATCCTGCACCACCGTAACGGTGTCTTTCAATGGTGTTCTCTTGGTGGTAACGGGTACCTGGCGCTCTCCAGATGAATGTCCGGCGAGAATCAGACTCCAAACTAAACCTGGACTCGTCGGAAAGCATCACACAAGACCACTGTTGCGGTGTCCACAATGCATGCTCTCTACTCCAGGTTAATCGCAGGCGACAGTGAGTTGCGGTAAGTGGAACACATCTGACAGGCCTACGAGCATATAGACCAATGTGCCCTAAGCGTCTGTAGACGGTCTGCCTTGAAACTGTCGTACCGGTAGCTGAAGAAAGCTGACGAGACAGGTCTGATGCTGTACTCCGTCTGTTTCTTTTGGCAGTAACTGCCAAATAGCGGTCCTCATTCGGCGTTGTAACTCGGGGGCGACCTGTGCTGTAACGTCTACTGACATTACCATCATCTTGGAATCGTTGCCAAAGCCTGGAGATGACACTCTGGGCGATTCCAAGTTCCACGGATACTTCCAGCTGGGTAAGTCCACATTCCAGTCGTCCGATAATTCTGCCACGTAAAACATCATCCAAATGCCTCCTTTGTGCCATAACTATGCGGTTTTTGCACTGAAAGGCTTTCACAGCACTTGTGAACAATTTTACTTCTTTGCCACCATTCCTCATATACCCCTCTCTTACAGTCTCGTCATTGTCACGTACCATCCACGCCATCTGGTGGTTTCCTGTATTTTGCATATTCTTCTTCAAGATGTGTGTGATCATTCCACAGGTGAAATTTTTATTTTAGAGATCAATTTCTGTGTGATTCTGAATTATCCTTAATTTATGGACATGAGTGTAAATGTTAAAACAATCTTATACATAAAATTTCAAGAATTTACGGCTTATAGCTTTTGAGATATGCGAGTTATATTTATACATATGCACACCAAAATTCGCCAAACTTCCTTTCTTCAAGCAATACTAAATTTATATCCGAAGTATTACAAAAACCACATTTTAATAACTGCCATAGTATTTTTCAAAACACTGCAAATACTTTTAATTTAGTCGTTGAAATCGAAATCACATCTGCTTTGAATAGACCCAACAAAATACTAAATATACTACGCACACACGCAGCATACTAGAGTCGACCGTAAGTATAGTAGGGAGAGATACACTCTCTGAAAAAATTATGTTTTTTCGTTCGATCGTTAAAGCATATGGCGATAATTACCGCCCACAGAAAGTGAATGGTACTACTGATTCAAAATTTGTAACAATATTCTGTACGAAATACGTAAAAATTAGCTGTGAGACTTTAAAGTGAGTTATATTTTTACGTACTTGTATCAAACGGTACCTGAGAATTGTCCGTCGGCCAAACTAGTAACTATGCATACTTTTACTCTACGTACTAACACTTCTCTATAGTACACATTTTGTGCATGCGAAAATAAGTAAGGTAATTTTGGTTCCACTCTACAGGGCAGTTTATTTACAGTACCACCCAAAAGAATTTCAATACATTAATGTCTATGGACATTTTCAATATATTACGTCTGTAGTCTGTCATTGTTTGGTCCATGCCCAAAATCTCGCCATTTGTCATCGACCTCGGCGAGTTTTGCCGAAGTATCGCCAAATTTGACTTAAAAAATAGTTACATATATATTTCGTATAACTCTAAAACTGTTTACTATAGAATGTTGAGACTTTGTATTTAAAAATAGCGTAACACACAATTGAGCATTTCTTTTTTTTATTACAATCAACTGAGTAATTTATTTACAGGGTCAACCAAAAGACTTTCAATGCATTATGGTCTATGGATACCTCCAATTCATTAAAAGTCTGTGATGAATCACTATTTCGGCTATGACCAAAATATCACTAACTATCTCAATCTCGTCAGCTTTTTTTCGAAATATCATCCAATTAGCCGCCAAAAAGGACTCTTTTAAATTGAACCCAGTTTGCCGATATCTCAACTATCTGGCTAGCAATTGCTAAACCTTACTATTACTGCAATATTTTACCCCTTTCAAGCAAAAACGTTTATAGAAGTGCACCAATAATATTTATGATTTAACAGACGTTCAAGGAAGTCATGTGGTGTCCACATGAGATTTTATTCTTCCCATCTTTAAAGCGTCTGGCGACAATTACCGCCCGCAGAAAGTGTCTGGCAGTATTGGTTCATAATTTGTAAAAATATTCTGTACAACGGTAACGTAGCGGAAGTGGGGGCACATTGGGACACTTTTTAAAAACCATAATTTTTTCAAATTGAAAAATAATTTAATGCTTTGATGTTATTTTATTTTACTCCTTGTGTTATTGGTCACCTTTTAAATATTGAATGAACACTGTACCATTAATTTAAAAGTAGAAATAATTAATAAAAAATTATGAAAACATGTCTGATTTTATGATGTGGCAGATTGGGGCAATCATTTTTTTTTTAATTAAATCTTTCCCTTTTTTTAGTAGTAAACGTTGTAAATAATCATGATTATACTGTTTTACAATATTCCATGTCAGTTTTAGTTTTAAAAAATCTTATTTTATTGTGTGTGATTCATTTAAATGCAGTTCTGGTTCTTAAATTCTTACACTTTTTTATGCATTTTATTCACGCCTATGCACTTAAGAGTTACGCATACAGTAAAATACTTTGAAAGTATTCATATATTTTTCATTTATATATTTTACATGAGTACCACTTAGATTATGGAAGATCAAATCTATAATAAATATACAGAATATCTGTAGACCAGTTCTGATAATCGGAAAGTGTGCTGCAGAACAAAAAACATTCTGCTTTAGGGATCTAAAATTAATAAAAAAGAAAATAAAAGCTATTAAGATATCTATAAGAATCATATTAGGGCTGGATGGACATTGGGTCTGTCCCAATGAACCCCATGCATTAGTGTCCCAATGTGTCCCAATAGGTCATTTTCAAAACAAATGTTTAGGCCTAATTTTCCAGAGCACACAGAACAATGATTTATGGTGGAAATGAAAGGTAAATGTTTATAAAAGCACATAGTTCTTGCAAAATTTTAAATAATTTTTTCCATAAAATTATTAGACACATTTGTTGAGTTAAAATAATTTACTTTTTATGTGATAAAATGAACTTAACTTGCTCACAGACAGCAGACTTGCATGAATGAACTGGAAATACAAGTTCAAGCATGTACCAGTATTGCCATCGAGTGTGAATTTTTTGAATTTGATTAATTTTCATTAATTTTATTAATTTTCAAAATTTATTTTGAAATCATAAAGGAATTAGAGCCTTTGTCCCAATGTATCCCCACTTCCCCTACGTAAAAATGAGCTGTGAGAATTTAAGTAAAGTTAGCATTATTTTTACACACCTGTAGCAAGTGGTACCTGAGAATTGGCCGTCGGCCCAAGCTAGCAAGAAAGCATACGTTTACTGTACGTACTAACACTACTCTGTCGTATACATTTTGAGAATGAGAAAATAAGTAAGGTCTGGGGCCCCGGGATTTTGGACTGTAAAGGCTAATTAAATTTTAAAAACCTCTGATATTTTACAAGGATGAAATTTAATAAATTCAATCATTCAAAGCAAAACATCTGTCATCTGAAATGATGTAAATTTTTTAACATGAAATTATGACATTATTCATCAGTACATTTTTTTCCAAAAATATTTTAATAGTGTAAGTAACTATCTAGAAAAAATAATATACAGGCTGTCCAGCTCTAACGGTACCCACTCTAATAGCAAGAGGTGATCGGCCTTTCCTTCTGCTATGACCGGTTTCCTTGGTTTTTCATCGTTTAGCTTTACTCACTACTTGGCCCAGCACCCAACATTTCATATATAAACGGTGCTTGGTAATTAGATAGAGCAAACTGCTTGGGCCAGCACTCAAAATTTCATCTAACAGCGGTGCTTGATATTTGCTCTGAGCAGATTGCTAGGCCCATCTGCCGGAATTCGACAGTTAATAAACTAAAGCAAATGTCCGGCCCGAGAGTTGTAATAAACTGATTTCCACAGTGAAAAAAACCTGTCTTGAAGGCATTTGCAGATTCAGACTGGAGAAATGATGCATCATACAAGACATCCACTTAGGCAATCTATTCATGTTTGGATCGCAAAAAGACATCATTGCATCTCAATGTCATCTGCTGAGGCAGAATACATTAGCAGTAAGCGGGCCACTTCCTGCGGAAGAAGTGAAGTGAAGAAAGGGGGCGTGACCGTGTGTCATCAAGAGGTGAGTGGAGTTTTTTCCTCCTGCTGCTGGTATGGCTTCGTTTTCAGTCGTGAAAGGTTATGAGTGCGGACTTGCAATTTTTAATGATTTTTAATTAATTTTATTTAATTATTCATTTTCGTGCTGCCATATGTAATTAAATTTTAGAATTAATTTGTGGACTTGGATTTATTTTTTAAAATTATCTTTTTCTGAGTTAGCGTCAGCGGGATTCGTACGCCCAATCAGACGCGCTAACCGCTGTACGCCTCATCGCTTTATTTCTTAAAAGCGCTAAAGGTTGAAGTCTATTTTAGTTTTTCAATGGGACTTAAATTTTTTTCTTGAAATGTACCAAGACTTGTAATATTTGGATGGTTTGGGACAACTTTGAAAGAATTTTGGTTAATTTTATTAATTAATTAATTTTTTATATTAACGCAATCTGTTATTAAATTTATGACTGAAGTTGGAAAAAAAAAATTTTAATTAGTTTTCGAACGGGCCTTAGATTTTTTTTTTTCGTGTGATAAAAAGTTTCTTTTTTTTAAATTGTCAACGTTTTCTTTTGAAAATATGATTTGTAATTTTTTAGAAATAATATATTCATTATTTTAATTATCGTATAGAATTTTAATTATTAATTAATTAATTTTAATCAATGAAATGTGCATCTCTAGAACCGGTTTAGGTGTTATCTCGCCGCAAGAATGGGGGAAAGCAGTGGCCACTTGCTGGCTAGCTATTTCCTGCGTTCCAAATAAACCAGACGAAAAGGGAGACCGCCATTTTCACCCACAAGACGAAACGGACTTGGGGAAAATATTCTTCCTCCCGTTCCTCGCTTGTTGCCGTGCTTTCAATTGAAATAGAAAATTTGTCATGCAGGGGCTTTCATAAACTATTTATTTCTTTTATTATTAGATAGGCCACTTTTCAGTGTTTTGTAAATTCAATTTTTAAAAAAGGAATAAAAATGGAATATATATATATATATATATATATATATATATATATATATATAACTATACCTAATGTAAATTAATGCCTAAATTATTTTACTTATAAACGAAGAAAATAAAGACAGCTTTTTCGTAAATGAAAAATTCTACATGGAATTTGACACTTTAAAAACACGTGCAGCTCTCCCGTCCATGTCCGGTGTACGGCTCTGAAACACAAATTATGTTTCGATACATACTGTGCATATTAATTATGGTTCACGCCAAATAAATTTTTCTTAAGTTTCTAAAATTGAAGTTACAAAACACTGAAAAGTGGCCTATCTAATAATAAAATAAATAAATAGCTTATGAACGCCCCTGCATGACAAATTTTCTATTTCACGCCAAATACATTTTTCTCAAGTTTCAAAAATTGAAGTTACAAAGCACTGAAAAGTGGCCTATCTAATAATAAAATAAATAAATAGTTTATGAAAGCCTCTGCATGACAAATTTTTTATTTCAATTGAAAGCACGGCAATAAGCGAGGAACGGGAGGAAGAATAAAGTTCCCTAAGTTTTCCCTAAGTCCGTTTCGTATGTGGGTGAAAATGGCGGTCTCCCTTTTCGCCTGGTTTATTTGGAACGCAGGAAATAGCTAGCCAGCAAGTGGCCACTGCTTTCCCCCATTCTTGCGGCGAGATAACACCTACACCCTAGAATCAGTTCTTAAAGGAAGTCACGCGATACGAGATTGCATCCTTTATTCTTGCTAGGACGTGCTTTAAAGATGAGAAAACGGGGATTCCCCTATTGCATAATACAATGGGTTGTGTTTTCTTCATGCGGTAACATGTTTTCTTCCGGCTGCATGTTTTTAGATACAGTGGCGGGGCAAGACAAAAATTAGCAGTGGGCAAGGTGAGTTTTGCGAGGCCCCCTACACTACTATTTTAAGTAGCAATTTTAGGGGAGGGGGGTGAGTCGCGGTTTTCCTTTAAATAGCTGTAACTCTTTTTTGTTCTATTAAATGAAAAAAAAAACCACTAATAAAAGTTGTGTTGACTTATTGTTTGATTTTAAAAAAGAGACAATCTATTCATTAAAAAAATATTTATTGCGATTTAAATACCACACACAGGAATGTGAGCTCGGAAACGTCCTTTTCATTTACCTATTAATATTAATAATGAATGTGCAATTATTGCTTGAATAATCAATCCTGTTACTATTCAATTTTAGTCAAGTGCTTTCTGTGGAAGATCCATTAGTTTTTGATGAACCATGATCGGAAAGTTCACTATTATTCCAAAGTGAGTATCGCAGGTACGTGAAAACGACGTTTCCAACCGACGTTGTTATGAGATGATTCTCAAATGAGGCGATGTTATGAGGCGATATTCTTCATATTGAGAAAGGAAAATTTAAAAATCATTAGTGAAGTTTTTATTTTTTAAATGAAAATTTTAATTGTAAAATAGATATTTAGGGGAAGTTGGGGTACAATGAGACATGCTCTCTAAAATCAATGGGATTTGTCACAGTTGAAACTTACACATCTTTTATACAAATATATGTTCCAGCTACTTATGTGATTAGGAGGTAATCACATTAGTGGATTTTCACCATTGAAAGTGGTGTTTTTCATTACTAAAAGTAATTTTTTTTACCTCCATGTTTTCATATCTATAATTATTTATTTTTCAAATATTGTGATCACTATGGTGTGGTCGTCATACTTTCACAGCAAGGATTAAAAAATTATATTACGAATTAGTAAAAATTTATTTAGTTTATAGCCTAAATTTGCGGTACAAAGAAAAACACTTCTAGACGGGGACAATTAAACATGTTTCGTTGTACCCCGGGTGAATGCATTCACTTAAAATAAAGATGTTACTATTAAATATTTAGATTCAGATCTTTATAGAACACATAAAGTTAACAAAGAATAGTTTTTAAATCGTACTCTTGTTTTCTTCAAACTCTGAAGATTGTGTTTCAACTGACAATCCAAACAGCTCAGATTATGAGCAATTCTCACATAACACGCACGACACAAGCAGTATTGTACTAAATGATTATGCTTTAATCTAGAAAAGGAAACTTAAAAGTAAAGAAATGTACCCTGTTGAGGATATAATAAACTTAAATCAAACGGAATGCGAAGATAGGTACGTTAAACCAAGGGTGTGCAAACCGGGGGTCGCGAGAAAATTTTTGGGGGTCGCCAAATTCAAAGAAATTCAAATTTATGAAAAATCTACAATTATTCATTTCAAAGAACGGAAATAATACAAGAGAAGAAACTGACAATTATTATTTTACGAGCGCGATATTCCCGATCGTTATCACGGGGCTTCAAAACCCCGTTATCATGCACAGTGATCTGCAGTATCGGCTGCTTACTTCCACCTATAACTAATATAAAGTATGAAAAATTTCCAGAAAATGAATTAAGTTGGATATATGATCCATTTTCATTTGATATTATTAATTCCAATAACCCTTTAAATGTAAAAGAACAGTTAATTGATCTTTCAAGCGACGAAACACTGCGCATTCAATTTAACTCTCTGACTTGCCAAAACTTGACAGCCACCAACTTCCTTTGGAAATGGTACAGACTGAGATGAATTTGAATTTTGGGGTTACTTTGTACAAAAAAGATAGCTTTGCGCATGCATTAAAGTGTTGTGCCCGTGATACAATTCACATGAAGTACCCGGTTCCTGAGTGGCTCCTTTTTTGATGATCATATAACTGCAGGGTCAGGAGTTTTTTCGAGCCTGTTCTCCTTTTATGCCTCTGCGGGGAAATACAGAACAGCTTTTGACGGAGAGGTAGAGGCCATCAGGATTGCCCTAAAGCAGCTATCGGCCCTCAAAGATAAATTTACAAGACTTGTTTTGTTCTCCGATTTCCAAGCAGCAATGCAGACAATTGGCTCAACTAGTCCTCCTACATCGGACGAAATCATTCAATGTTGGGAATACGTGCGAAAGTTGGTATTAAAGAAGAAGCATGTGGCGCTTAAGTGGATTCCTGGTCATTGTGGAGTAAACGGGAACGAACAGGCTGATTTCCTTGCAAGAAGGGGCTCGAGATTGCTTCAGTCAAAATGATCAACAATTTCTTATCACTCCATTAAGCTGTATAGTAAACAAATTATGTCTAAAAATTTTAAAAGGCAGCTTCTTGATCATCTTCAGTCAAAGCAGTGGAAAATTGATGATCTGGCCATTCCCGACGGCCAGCGTCGTGAGGCTGTCGCACAGTTCCGTCTTTTGACTGGTCACGACTGCCTTGGAGAGCATCTCCATCGTTTAGGGATTTTGGACCATCCAAACTGCCCTCTTTGTGGTACTGACGAGCCAATGAATCGAGACCACCTCCATTGTTGCATGTTACTCCATTGCGACTACGAGACGGCGTTGTTTTGGAAAGCGAGAGAACTTGTGAGGCAA
The DNA here is from genome assembly GCA_038373885.1 of Cheiracanthium punctorium. Lineage (NCBI taxonomy): Eukaryota > Metazoa > Arthropoda > Arachnida > Araneae > Cheiracanthiidae > Cheiracanthium > Cheiracanthium punctorium. Next base: position 154,450 of record JAWZYV010012556.1, on the reverse strand, counting down.
TGACTTCGGTCAATCTTTGTCTCATCTGTCATCTTTGTACTTACTTTTGTCTTTTTCTTGATGTTCTATTTCTTTCCCTTGTACTGTCTTTGCCATTGGATATTTAAAAAAAAAACTTGCCAAAAATGTTTGTTATCGATTGGAAACGAATATGCCGCTTTGATATTTTGATTCAGTTTGCATCGACCTACTCATGTGAATCCGGCTTTTCAAAATTAGTTTCCATTAAAACAAAATATCGATCTCGATTGGATCCATAAGATGACTTATGGCTGGCGATTTCCAACACAGATCCAAACATAGAAGCAATCATGAGCTCTTTGTAAGCACATACCTCACATTGACTTTTATGATGTAAACTTTTTTTAAAGTATTTTTCATTAAAAAATATCTATATCCATATGCATAAATAAAGCATTGTTTCATAAAATTATGTGTTGATTCATTAGCTGATTTTATGATGTTACAACTGTTATAACATTTTTATGATGGTTTATAAGTTTGGTGCGCTATTTTAAAAAGTTTATTTCAATCGATGACGTCACGACAATCATTTAAAAACACCCTGTAAGAGCAAATCCCAGAAAGAATTTGAATGTAACCTCGTTGTCAATTAAACAAAATATCTACTGTCTATCCAGGGGTCGCGACAAAATTTTACACAAAATAGTGGGTCGCAAATGTAAATAGTTTGCGCATCACTGCGATAAAAATCTGAATCCAAGTTTCCAAAGAGTGCGTTCTTCGGAAACATACATTTTGGAGAAAACTCAAATTGTATCAAAACTACCACCTCCTGTTCCTTCAGATGGTACAGAAAGGAAAGCAGAAATGCTAATTTTTGAATTTGATACAAGTAAATTTAATATAAAACGAAAAATTATACGTTAACTTTTAATAAAAGTATCATGTTTTCATCTTAAGCTATAGGAGTTTAATTAAATTTGTTTTTTCAATTTCAATTTAATATTTGTCTCACTAATCTTTATTATAACTGTACATAAAACATTTATGATGAAATTTGAATTTTGACTCATATTATTTAAGTGTTTGTGAAGTGTTAAGTGTTTCATTGTACCCCGGTGTTTGGGGTACTACGAACACTGACAGACATTTGCATTTTGTAATTTTAAATATGAAAAAGCTATTCACATACTCCTAAAAATTCATTTAGATAGGGAAAAATTAGGTTAAAAGTGTACGTTAATTTTATTTTTGTACAGGCGAATTTGTGAACAGGAAAAAAGGAATAGTAAATTTTGTTTCATGTACCCCAACTTCCCCTATATTTTCTTCCTCACTCGCTGGTCAAGCAAGCTCAGGAGACAGGACATTGTTCCGGTGGTTTGCTAAACCCTAATTAAGCAACAAGAATGACTGCTCTAAACACAATTTTAAAATAGGTTTATTTTAATTATTTATTTATTTATTTTTCACCGCGTTACTTAATTTCATTTTTGCTCTCTCTGTAATTTTTTATCTAAGCCATTTTTAAAACTCAGTTTTACAATCATTTTTAAAAGGTTTCACATTGTTAATTTGTAAAATTATAAAATGAGATTGTTCGCGAATCCGTTTTCATTTACTCTGCCTTTTAAGTGTGATCTACAATATAACTAAAAATAACTCTTGTAAAGAAATGAAAGCCAAACAAAATTTTAGTTTAACGTACTTTAAAAAAGTCGTAGCAATCTTTTCTTTCTTTTTTTTTTAATGTGGAAGGAGGGGGGTTCAACAGTAGATTATTAAATTATTCACGTGGTATTAAAAAATAAAGCTTACTAATACTGAAATTTCGATTTAAATAAGATCTTAAGAGAATTAGTTTCTATTCCCATGTTACTACTATTTGCTACTGTGTTTCACTGTAAAACATTAATGAAAGGGATCATTTTTTAGGCAAAAGTGCACTATTTTCCTCTAATGTCGTCAGATTGCGATTGCTAAACTAAAGTATTTAAATATCGAACATTTTTCAAAATGTGCCACTTTTCGAAAAAATTTACTGTGCAGTCCGATGAGTAAGAATTTTTTCTTAATGTATCATAAAAGGTAGAGTTTTTTCCATCTATTATAGTGAGTAATGCAGCTTATGAAGACTCATTCTGAAATTTTTTTTAGCTCAAAGTTTATTTTAATATGTGTACAGCCACCCTGGGCGAGGTTTTGTTTCTTTGAGCTGCACCCTTAAATATACAATAACTATGTCCAAGATACAAGCCTGTAATCAGACAATATTTCCGAGAGGAATGACGACCTCCATGATTTTTCATGCTAAGGAGCATTCACATGTAACTATGCTGAAATCGTATTTCAAATGTCTAGTTTTTTTTATTTTAAGATCTAACCCATATGTAAAAATATTTAGGTTCGAGACCATGCCAAGATCTGTTCATGAAAACTGATGCGAGGCCCTTGGAAGCGCGAGGCCGTGGGCGGTCGCCCACATCGCCCACGCCTATCCCCGCCTCTGTTTAGATAAGGAGAGGGGAATCCCCTTTCGTGAGGATGCGCGCGCATGTTACGCTAGAAACGTTTTCTTTTGAACGTTGGACTTGTAATTTTCTGGAAATAATGTAAAAATTATTTTAATTATCTTAATGAAATTCAGTTAATTTTAGTCAACATTTAACTTAATTTAGGGGAAATGAGAGAATCTTCTGAGTTCTTTTTTTTATTTTACTAATAAATTATACATTTTATTTCTAGAAAACGTCATTTACTATACAATCCTGTAACCTGTCATGAAATAGGGGATTCCATCTTTTTATTTTATTTGTTTACTTAATAAATATTTCCATATTTTCCATTAAACATTTTTTCCCTTTATCATTTGCAGTGATTTTCAATTACAATTGAACAAGTCATATGTTATTTTTTTTAATTTTTAAGAATTTTTTTTCCAATTATAAGTAACCATACCTGTATTTAAATGAATAAACCCAAAACACGTGCATTACAATTTTACGAATCAATACAAGCTTAAAAAACCAGGCATAAATATGAAAGTAAAGTAAGTGGGGTTCAATTTGCAGATACAGACATAGAGTTATACTCTAAATCGAATACACGTTTATATGTAACGCACAAAATATATATCCACATACATAATTTACACACATAATTGTATGTAAAGAACATAGGGACATATTCTTATGAAAATAAGGTAAATCCGGAAGCACTCACAAACAGAAACAGACACTTAACTATTTTTTCCCACGCCTAAATACACTTATACTAATACATTCTTATATAAATCAATGCATTCATAAAATACACACACAAATACACTCAAACCCCTTGTATAAAACAAAATGCCTGCAATAATATTTACTATAAAATATATATTTGAACACAATTTGCCGATAGAATCACAGGTAAGCCATTTTCCCCTCAACACATTTAATCACATACATACATACCAAAACGCACAAACATACACCTAAGTACACTTGCACTCATACATTCATAAAAAAAACACGTAGACACACGTACAATCATACACCTAAGTACACTTGCACTCATACATTCATAAAAAAACACGTAGACACACGTACAATCATACGAGAATAATGTAAATCCGTGCGCACTCACACACAAGCATGCATTTAAGGCACTAATTCTTCACCAAAATCGAACACACCCATACTAAAAAGTACAAATACATACTGAAATGCATTAAAATACAAATATTTACCTACAGATACAGACATGGAAATAATATACACTTTGCATATACAAACACATGTAAGACTTAAGGCATTTTAATTTAAATACATTTCTGAACACATGCACGTATACCAAAAGCGCACACATGCTTACCCAACACAGACATGCACGTGCAAATAAGGTACAAAATAAAATGAAAGTAATGTATATCACGACACGCTTTCAAAGTACAAGCATACACTCATGCTGATACATTCTCGCCTCAAATGCACTTATTCACACACAGGCCTACTAAAACACATACAAATACATACCCAAAGCACACATGCAAACGCATTTTATACAAAAATACATACCGGTATCACACGTCTAAAAATTCATATGAAGTATCCCCGGACATACTTTTGCAGAAGTAACACACACCTAAGGCATTTTCACATAATACATTTTATCGCATACATACATGTCAAAACTCTAAGTGCATTCTAAATACATACCGAACACAATTAAACATACATTTTTCCAAATACACTTGTACACGCTTAATAATATAGAAAAAATATGAAAACTTGAAAAAAGTTTTGAAAATTTTTGGAAAAGTTGAAAATTTTTGAAACTGATATGAAAAAGTTGAAAAACGTTTTTATAAATTTTGAAGGTTTTTGAAAACAGTTCAAATTTTTTAAAAACTATTTTTCTTATGTTTTTCATCAAAACTTTACAACTAACTGATGTCTTTTCTGCACGAATAATTTTTGTCCTATTTATTTTCTTATTGATCATTTTTTAAAAATAATATTTACTTACTTATTTTTTCTTTTGCCTTTTTCATAAATTAATTCTTGTTAAGGTCAGTGTTTAATTACGTTTTCTTTTCTTTTCGAGAAATAATATTTATTTATTTTTTATTTTTTAAAATATTTATGTATATATTAAGGATATGTATACATTTTTTTATATACGGTTTGTATAAATGTTTTACGTTCCTTTATTTAACAATTCACCGAAGTTAGATGCCTAGATATCTAAATTTTTTAAAAGCCGACCGAGTTGTATGGTGGGTAAAGCACTGTACTCCGGTTTTGGGCTCAACTCCTGGGGTTCGATTCCCGACTGACCGTGGTTGTCCTGTCCGTCCCTTCATATGGGGCAACGTTGGTCAACCTACTAGGTGCCCCCATGATAAAGAGACCAACAATTCCGCCCTGTTGTGGGCAAAGCCTTCAAGGCGGAGGCCGGCCATTAGAAAAAAAGAACTTTTTAAGAAGTATAATAAATGACTAAATATGTGGCCGATTCTTATTCTTAGGCAAAAGACTTACACGCCTACTTTGCATTTATAATTTATCGCACATATGATAGTATTATAACTTATTATGCACATGTGATAGTACATAAACTGAGAAACTGGGAAACGTTTTTCCCCTATATATTTGTTGACGATATTAAGAAAATAATAAAAAATGAAACTTGTCAGTGAAGATACATTTTATTATTGTAAGTAAACTCCGTTTTACTGTTGTTTGGTGTAACTTTTTAAGTAAAGCGATCTTATGTAGTTACTGTTGCAATCATATGTTAGAAGTACAAAGGAGAAAATTTAGAAAAATTTGCCACGTTTTATATATATATATATATATATAATCATATATTTCATGGTATCTGATATGAGTTATTAGTTACGAATTGAAAGAACAGTAAACCGAAATCAAGTAGAATTGTATAAAATAGCAAGAATTTCATACATATTAATAACTTCTTATTTAAGATTTTTTATTCAAAAGAGGTATTAAGATCACAGAAAATTACCTATTTATTGAATGAATATTATGATATTTGAATAAGTAATTTGAAAAATATTTAATTTATCTGTTTTACATTGTTTTCTACATTTATATTTTCTTAGCAGTTTAATACCAGGAATTTAAAATAACGAAGTTCTAAAAGATACTGCCTACACACACACAAAGTAAAAGATCATCATTAAATGCGAAATGTACATATCATTACATTCACAATTTGTTAGTAAAAAAGTAATTTTCAACTTGCGATAGAAGTTTTCTAAGATGAAATACAAATTTTGTAAAATGATCTAGGATCATGATAAAAGTATATTAAGTAACCTTTGAAATTCTACTGTGTTGAAAGAATATGAAGTACAGATATATCGTTTTCTTGTGCTTATCTCTTAAATATTAATACAAATGAAGTGAATGTTACGAAACCAACAAGGCTTATAGGCAACTAAAGCTTTAACTTTCATTTGATTAAGCTCATTAATCTGTTATTTTTTAAACTATATTCACAGTAACATCGGAATACTTCACCATTAATCCTATAATACACTATGTTTTGTGTCTCAAAAATAGCAATAATTAGTCGATTCCATGGTCTTTGAATTTTTCAAAAAAAATGTAAGCTGGGAGATCGCTGGTTCAAATTCTACACCACCTTAGTAAGAAAAAAAAATCGTCGAAGCGCACTTAAGGGCACACGCGAAGCAAATTAAAGGATATGCTACACATGGGATACCTAAGGTCCATAAGAATTGAAAAAATAATGTGTATTTGCTGAAAATATGTCTTTTTTTTACGAAAAATTAAAAAAAGTACAAAATTCGAACGTTAGGGCAAACAGGTAATTTTTTTAGATGCAAATGAACTGTTACTTCAGAAAAAAAATGTTTATATCATCCAAAAATATTCAGTCCACCACTTGAAACAGTGTTTTAAAAATGTTCTACTTGGTATTTCTAAAAATTAATACGTCGATTACCCTAAGATTTCCTGATTTGGCATGTTGCGTGTCGTTCCAAGGTGAAGAAAATTGTGTATTAAACAGAGTACTTCCATATTTAAAGAATCCTGAAATAAATTTGTTACTTCTGAAATTACTTTAAGTCCTGTCACCACTTCGTAAAAATGCATCAGGTTCATTTATTTGATATTATTGAAAATAAAAAATAAGTTTTTTTTCCCCAACATCTGAAAAATCTATAAAAATTTCACCAATTCCGGCCAACAAATGTTTTATAAAAGGAAAGCTCATACATCTGAATTAAAATGTTCTACTTCTCGTACAAATAATCAGTTCTTATCTTTCAAGAATGTTCAAGGTAGATTCCGATCGCTCAGCTTAAATGTTTTGAAAAATTCAAAGACCATGTAATCGACTAATTATTGCTATTTTCAGGCGTCGCAGTCGGCCCCATTTTTTAAATTCCTACCTTCATCAAAGTTTTATTTATGTAGCCTAGTATTTTAATGGTTTGATAGGCGAAACCTTAACATCTAAAAGAACATTTAACAACTGTTGAAGCAGCAGAACATTTTACTCTATTATTTAAAGAGGTAGGAATTTTTAAAGAATTGGGGCGCCTGCGACGCCTGTATTTTTGAGAGACTGAGCATACAGTATTATAATATTAATGATTAAGTATTCCGATGTTACTGAATCTTTTGAAAAAAATAACAGATTAATGAGCTTAATCAAATGAAAGTTAAAATTTTAGTAGCCTTGTTGGTTTCGTAGCTTTCCACTTCATTGGTATTAATATTTAAGAGATAAGCACAAGAAAACGATATATCTGTACTTCATATTCTTTCAACACAGTAGAATTTCAAATTTTACTTAACATACTTTTATTAAGATCCTAGATCATTTTTTACAAAATTTGTATTTCATGTTAGAAACCTTCTATCGCAAGTTGAAAATTACTTTCTTACTAAGAAATTGTGAATGTTATGATATGTACATTTTGCATTTGATGCTCTAATTTTTGTGTAAGAAGTTTCTTTTAGAACTTCGTTATTTTAAATTCCTGATATAAAACGGATATTAGAGGAAATATAGTGCAGAAAACAATGTAAAAGAGATAAATACTGTTTAAATTACTTATTCAAATATTATAATATTCATTCAATAAATAGGTAATTTTCTGTGATCTTAATACCCTTTTTGAATAAAAAATCTTAAATAAGAAGTTGTTAGTACTTGGCAGTATGAAATTCTTGTCATTTTTTTAGAATTCTACTTGATTTCTGTTTACTGTTCTTCCAATTCGTAACTAATAATTCCTATGGGTTACCATGGAATATGTGATTATATATTTTTTAAAAACTTGGCGAATTTTTCTTAGTTTTCTCCTTTATACTTCTAACATATGATATTAACAGTAACTACATTAGAGCCACTTTACTTAAAAAGTTACACAAAACAACAGTAAGAAAGAGTTTACTAACCATAATAAAATGTATCTTCACTGACAATTTTCATTTTGTATTCTTTTCTTAATATCGCCAACAAATATAGAGGGGAAAAATGTTCTCCAATCATCTCAGTTTATGTACTGTCATACGTGCATAATAAGTAAATATGTGCATATGTCTGTACACTTATGTTAGAATTTCTGAACTCTTGTGTATGTGTTGATAAAAATGCAGTGCAAATTCTATCGTGAATTGGGACAAAATAAGTATTTTTGCACCTAAATGCTAAATAGGTATGTCCGCTGTTTTAACATATAATTACGTTATTTCTAAGTTATAAATGCAAAATAGGCGTGTAAGTATTTTGCCTAAGAACAGGAATCGGCCACATATTTAGTAATTTATTATACTTCTTTTAAAAAATTTAGATATCTAGACATCAAACTTCGGGAAATTGTTAAATAAAGGAACGTAAAACATTTATACAAACTGTATATGAAAAATGTACAAAATTAAATATAAGCATAAATATTTTAAAGTAAAAATAAATAAATATTATTTCTAGGGGGAAAAAAAAACATCTAACTAAACACTGTCCTTAACAAGAATTAATTAACGAAAAAGAAAAAATAAGCAACTAAATATTATTTTTAAAGTATGATCAGTAAGATAATAAATAGGAGAATGTGTAGGTAATGTTTTAGCTTTCTTAAATTAGTTTGGATTTTGCTGCATCTTATTTAGAACTTGAAATGCAGGAATTTTGATCTTAGTCATCTCATAGGTAAAGGCTAGTATTTTAGCTTAAGTTCTGCTTTTTCTCAAAATGAGATTTTTAAGATTTGGGCTTCATCGCAAAATATCCCAACTCAAAAAGTTATTATTTTAGTGTCTTGAAACTTTGGTAAAAACTCTAAAGGAATTTATTTAGGGAATAAACCTTTACAATGAATGTAGGTAAATTATTTGTCAATTTTTTAGTTTTTTGAAGTAATGAATCGTTAAATTTTTCCATGACTTTTCTGTGCGTATACGTTCTGTCAAAACGTTAACTCCTCTACCTTTCAGATGCAATTTTTGAAGTTATGAGAGTGGTTTATTCAATTAAGGAGGTTCCAATCGTCAAAATGAAATTTACAAACTAAAAATATCTTTACTTAAATTTGAGTTTTGATGTTTTGCAAAAGTGCCATTTTACTGTAATTTTTATGCAAGCTTTGAGCCTAAAACATAAAAATATTTTTAATATACCTGTTTTTACATATGATATGTCATTAACTATATTCTGTAATGTAGAATTATAAGCAGAAAAATTTTTAAATATCTAAAAAATCCACTTCGAAGGTGGGCAGGTGCCTTAACTAAAAAATTTAAGCATTTAATTACAGTCCTTGACCATATTAATGTGACGACCAGCAAATATATACTTTTCGAATATCCACCAAGTAAGGAAAGTAATTGTAGTTATGAAAAAATTCAACTATTCGAAGATTTTGAGGTATTCTGAATTCATCTAAGCTATTTTTATGGTGTTGTATGTGCATTTGAGCTTTTTTATGTATGTGTACATTATGAATGTAATTGAACATGATAGCACCTAAACTTTGCATTTGATTGAGTTAAAGTTTCGTATATATATTATATATCACCTTCGTACGACCGGTATTGTTTTTGGCAAAATAATTCTTTTAAACTGCAACATATAGACGGAAATTCTTGAAGATGATCTAGCGTCCAAACGGTGCATTTGATTAAGCGCAAATTAGGTATGTATATTATAAGTCATGGTCACATGATTTGCATAAATTTTTGTGTGTGTAGAACTGCTATTTTGTTCATAGGCTTACAAAAGGAATTATTATACATGGCCTATAGACAAAAACCATTTAAAGTCCGCTAATGTCTAAATTGTGCATTCGAATAAGCTCAAATGGTGTATGTATATGGTAGATCTTTATTGTACAACCTGATAGATTTTGATGTGCGTAGGGTCATAGTTTTTGTACAGAGCTACAGAAAAGAAGTATCATACATTAAATATTCGGAAAGTCGAGTGGAGTCACTCCATTTGTTTTCTCTGTTCTCCTCTTAAGACTTCTATGAATAAATTACTGTTTTACAGTAGAAGCAAGTCTTTCGTGAATACTTGCCAATAAATTTTCATTAGCATGGAAACACTAGTGATATGGGTAGAAAATGCCTAGAGGGTCACAGTTATAGGGACAGGCACTGTATTTTCATTTTTTGCTTTTTGTTAAACAAATGTTTTCATGATTTATTTTCGAGAACAGCATTTAATAGTGGTATTAAACTAGTACAATTACGAACAGCTTTGTCAGTCGGTTGTCTTTCAGAATGGATGTTTTCTCTTGTTACTTTGAAAACGAGAAGAAGAAGTAGAAAACAAAGATCTCCAACTTTCACATATCCAAAGAAAAAATGCTGGAGTTGCTTGATATACGTCGAAAACGGGCATTTCTTTCATCTATGCAAAAATTAAGAGGACGGAATATAGCAATAGCATCCAAATGGAACGCGGATGTTGAAGAGAATGTTATAGATAAGTAGGTAAGACATCCAATCGAACTCTCTCTTCCCACTCACGATTTCAGAATTCTTTGCCGTTTTTCTCACTGATGCAATTTGATAATTATGATCAAATTTCTGGTTTTTACTCTACCCGAACACTTCATTAACAATATATTTTTTACAAATTTATTATTTTTTTAAAATTGATCATTTCCTCGGTCAACCGGTTTGAATCAACCGATTTTACTCCTTTGAAACTAATACACTAGTCTCATCAGCAATGCTTTTCAACTCAATCTCTTATATATATATATATATATATATATATATATATATGTATAATGTAATTCTCTACATTTTTCAACAGGCAAGACGAAAGTATAATAACTTAAGGCAGCAATATTGATAGCACATTGGATACGAAATTAATTTCTTTTCCATAACGAAGCTCTTGGGTATTTGATCGAGCTGTTGTGAAACGAGACCAGGTCCCCATTAGTTAAATAATACTTGCCTATCACATTTACAGAGCCCAAAATATCTAAAAGGTTACATTCACGAGTCATTGTTTTCGATTAATTAAGTAATCGACCATAATACAAAGAAAAAAAACAAGAGACAAAAAAAAAATCTGACCTTTTCCAAAACTTTATTATTACTCTTGTCTGATCCCCGTACAACATGCCGCATTTAAAACTAAAAAAAAAAATTCAGACTATCGCTCGTACCGCCACACGGTTACCTGCGCTTTTAGTAACATCAGCGCCCCTCCATATTTTCTATCATGCTTCGTATTTAGCAGAAGCATTTATTAAAGTAGTGGAGCTCAAGATACATTTTCATTATATGATGGAGTAATTACTCGTATTATATGAATATTCCGACATCAGTGTAATGTGAGCTCGAATTCAAAGTAAGGGAATCATTGGGACATTTTTTAAAAAATCGTAATTTTTATAAATTTAAAAATAATTTAATGCTTTTATGTTATTTTATTTTATTCCTTGTGTTACTGGTCATCTTTTAAATATTGAATGAACACTTTACCATTAATTTAAAAGTAGAAATAATTAAAATTAAAATTATGAAAACATGTCCCAATGTGCCCCATGCAAGGTGCACATTGGAACAGCACTGATTTTATGATGGGGAACATTGGGGCAATCATCTTTTTTTATAATCTAGTAATAATATTACAAAGTAATTTGTTAAAATAAATAACATGGTTACTAAATATTAAATCGATACAAATAAATGATTAAAAACAATTCATCTAATGAAGAAATGAAACTTTACAAAACAATAATAACATTGACATTTTACCGCACATGATAATCGTGCAAGTCTAAATAAAATTGTAAAGTTGTATAGGATCGTGTTGATGTTCCAGGGCCTGATGTTGGAGATGGAAGCTTTAGAGCTATGTCTTTTAAATTGATTGCACTTGCATCTTCAATTTCTGGGAAAACGAAGTTCCATGATTTACCCTTTCTTCTTAGAAAAGACACGTTAATTTCTTTCTTCCGTATCTTATCAATCTGACCAATGTAATTAAATAGCTTAGTTGCTACAGAATTTTTTGCAATAAATTTTACTAATACAAAATCATAAAATCATCCTGCCCTTTGAAATTTCTGTTTCCAACAGTATCCCCTCCCCCAAGCACACAAAATTTTAAATCTTAAACTGATTTAAAATTAAATCTGTCCTATTTTTTTGGTAGTGAAAGTTATAAATAATCATTACTATACTGTTTTAAAATATTCCATGTCTATTTTAATTTTAAAAAATCTTATTTTATTGTGTGATGCATTTAAATGCAGTTCTTGTTCTCAAATTCTTACACTTTAGTATGCATTTTATACATGCCTATAAACTTAAGAGTTACACATACAGTCAAGTACTTTGAAAGTATTCATATATTTTTAATTTATATATTTTACATGAGTACCACTTATATTATGGAAGATCAATTTTATAATAAACACACAGAACGTCTGTAGAACAATTCTGATAATCTAAAAGTGTGTTGCAGAACAATAAATACATTATGCTTTGGGGATTTAAAATAAATAAAGAAAGAAAGAATTGAAAAGCTATTAAGATATCTATAAGAATAATATTAGGTCTGGATGGGGGCACATTGGGTCTGTACCAATGTACCCCATGCATTAGTGTCCCAATAGGTCATTTTCAAAACAAATGTTTAAGCCTAAATTTCCAGAGTACATAGAACAATGATTTATGGCGGAAATGAAAGCTAAATTTTTATAAAAACACATAGTAATTGCAAATTTTTAAATAATTTTTTCCATAAAATTATTAAAAATATTTTTTGAGTTAAACAAAATTTACTTTTGTTCACAGGCAGCAGACTTGCATGAATGAACTGGAAACACGGGTTCAAACATACACCAGTAGTGCAATCTAGTGTGAATTTTTTCAAAATTTATTTTGCAATAATAAAGGAATTAGAGCATTTATTCCAATGTGCCTCATGTCCCAATGTACCCCCATTTCCCTTACTATTCAGTCAAATAATTAATTAATCATTTTATAGGGTAGGTGCTACAATTTAGGAATGGTTTCATTTAAATTAATATTTCACTTCAAATATATGATTAAAAAATTTATCATCTTACATTTTCATTATTACGCATAGAAAGCCCGAACAAATAAAATTTTTATGCAGAGTACCTCCTCTCCAAAGAAATAATAAAAAATTCGAACATAAGCGATATCTTGAATTCTAATTATCCCTGAAACAGCTTATTTAGACCTTTGATAATCCCATAACTTTGTACCTGGAAATTTATTTGGGGGGGGGGATTGTCTGAATATTATTTTTTTAAATTACTTTGAAATTTACTGTGCAAGCGATTAAGTGAGTTAACAAATGGAAGCTAAATCAGTATTACATCACTGTTGCAAGGAAACTGTATAAGAGGATGCTAGGAATGACAGATTCTAACACACAGTTCCTTAAAGTTTTAACTACTTAACTCATATTTTCAAAATTACTGGTCGACACGAAACAAAATTTGTTTTCTTAGCTTTTGATGTATACTGAATTTTCTTTTATAGTCGTTATTGTTATCTTTGGACTTACACATTACGGTAAAGTGTAATTGAAATTTAGGGATTGTTTTTGAGACAAGTATTTTTCTTACGCTTCAGAAAAGCCTTTTTCAGTGCTTTGTAACTCATATATATATTTTTGTTGAAATTAATGACTTTTCTTATACTGATTTTTTTCAAATAGCAAATGAAGTTATAAGGTCACCGTTGAAATTTCTTAATCCTTCTGGTGACAGTACTTAGAAGTAAGGTAAAAATAATAGGTTTTTTGTAAAGTTCATTGATTCATTTTAACTATATTTTAAGAATCCCTTCCAAATACTTTATTTAATCAGCTTACATCACTGTTCGCATTTGAGTAAGATTGTTTTAAATGGACAACTTTCTGATGACTTTCTAATCATGTGAAGCCAGAGAAAGAAAATAGCAGCATTGGTGAATATTTTGAAATCGATTTTATAGTTAAACGATTAAATTTTTCAAAAGTGTGCCCATCAAAGTTACTTGACTTCTTTAGTTTTATTTGTGCTCTTCTCTTAACCCTCTGAGCGTTTTGGTGATGGACAAATAATGTAAAGTTGTTTTCACGGTAAAATTTTCTTGCATCATTAAAATTATAAAAAAAGTAAATTTTTGATAGAACGATTTACAATTATTAAAAAATAAGCTCCTAAATTATTTGCAAGCTTTAATATCCAAAAATATTTTATGATGCATGGGTGATAAAAATGATTTAAATTATAGATGCATTGCAGTGAAAACTGGAATGAAGTTGACAGGATTTTACGTCACCGCTTAGAGGGTTGAAAAAACTTATCTATTGCTTGTTAAACAGTGATCAGACGTATAGCTATTGTTTATTAAATTTAACTCAATTTCTACTGTATCATATTAATCAGTATTGATCCTTGCTTGTCTAACTAAAACAAGAGTAAGAAACAGTTTCAAATTGATATTCTTGGCCATTCAGAATTCGGTAGATAAAGGCTAAAATTGGTTTTGTTTTAATTTTTACATAACCGCCAAAGAAAATTATGACTATGTTCGATAACAGAGTGCACTTACCGAACTAAAATTATGTATTTATTTGGAACGCACGTGAATTATATCCTCAAATCATTCTTTGGTTCCTTTTTTTAGAATTTATTTTTACTTTCATTGATTTATTTTGGGAAGGGAGTGTAATCATTGTATAGTGTATAAGTATTCAAAAAAATGTATTTCATTATTAGCCTAATTTCCTACCTTTTCACTGCATGGGACTGTTTAAAATGTTCTCCTTTATGCAGGTAGCTTAATAGGAAGAATTAATTTATTTTTAAAGAATTCATTTTAGGAAGATCAATCCATTTTTTCGTAAGCTTCTAAGTTTCACTGCAATGGAATAATTCCTTAAAAAATTCACAATTTTTCATTTTTCAGAGTATTCCATATAATTTGAACTTTCGTTCAGCAGAGTATTATAAATTTTGAGCCTGTCAATAAGTTTCCTCTTATCATTTCATTTTGTCTCTACAAACATGTTTAATAAAACAATACACAAAAGTTCATCGAACAATCAGTTGAAAAATTTCCCTTTTTAACGAAATGTTTATTAACAATCCTTTCTTTCAAGCTGAATAAAGTCGTGATCGATTCTATTTACTATGTGTATGCGAAAACCTTGTTCTTATCTATAAACACTATACAATGCGTATCAATAGACTTGAAAGTACTGTTAAAAATGAAATTCAGCTCTAGAAACTGATGGTCATTTTTTTTTTAATTGCATGATAAATTATGCGATGTTGAAACTATGCATTAAATTTAAAATATAGAGATTTCATTAATCTTCTACTGCTTTACAAACCTTCACCCATCAACATATTTGAATTAATGATTTATTGCTATTTTGAAAAATTCGCTCTAATTGTTACGAAGGAAAACGACCGTATTTTAACCCTAGATAACTAAATTTAAATCAGTGTTACTCTGTAACTTACATATAAAAACAAATATATTTTATTATTTCCTCTATTTATTTCAAACAAATTCGTAAAACTTAAAAAAAGTATTATCATATTATCAAATAATAAACTACTTGGCTCAAAAAAATTAGGGGAACAAGCAAAGAAGTTAAGAAAACCGTGCAAGACAGCCACGTATTGGCATAAAATGGATAGTACACGCGTATCAATGCGCAATACAGAAAAAAAAGACGTATAAAAATTGTAATTTTGTAATTAAGCTTTATTTCTTTGAAAATATGGGAAAAACATTAAAAGATGATTTAGGGCGACGATTGGTTACATGTAAAAGAAAAAAGAAATTGTTTAGAAATGATGCGAGATTTTTAATATGGTGTGTTGTCTCCTCAAACAGCTAAGATTGCTGCACACCTATTTTCCATGGATGCGATGATGTTATCGATAAGACTTTGGGGAATACTGTTCCACTCCTCAAGAAGTGCAATCTTCAAGTCTCTGACAGTAAAATGAGGCCTAGTTCTCACAGCAATGCGTCGTCCCAGCATGTCTCAAACATGCTCGATTCCATTCAGGTCAGGAAAGCATAATGGCTATTCTATATGCTGTATTGTTTCAGCTTCAAGCATGTTCTATAAGACGAGCTGTATGCAGTCTGATATTATCATGCTGGAAAACAAAGGAATCTCCAATGGCTGCAGCGTAAGGTATGACATGAGGTCTCAGTATCTTGTCTGCATACCTTTGGGCCGTGAAAGTACCCTTCCGAATGATATGCAGGTCCGTACGTCCACCTATGCTGATTCTACCCCATACCATCTGTGATGCAGATAATCACATATCTTATTTTTAATTATCAATTACTTAATTGTTAATTATTTCTAAATTTAATCTCTTCCAAATTTATTCTTTGCACTTTCGATTTGGAATTCTCTTCCCTTCGCCTGTAAAGTTTTTATTTCTGCACCTACCGTACTTAAAAGGAATCTTCCGTTTTCATTTATTTTTCCTTTTTATTTCACTTCTGCATTGGTAAAGCCTAGCATTTCTGTTCTCATGATTTGTATATGACCATATATGGTATCAAATCTATAAATAACATTGGCTTTCATTTTGGGTTACAATTTAGCTGCTAGATTATTTGTTTTATCCTGTTGGCGAGACTGGGATTCAAAAATAATTATATGGAAATGTTCTTAACGTCTAATGGCGTCTAGTTAATTTTGCATTTTGTTTGCCATGCCCTTGTGGCGTGTTTTGGTTCTGTACTAACCTGTTGGCTTGCGTTTCTCGTCATCATTCACGCCTTAGCAGTTGTCAAGTGAACCTGCGTTTTTCAAGGGGTCTGCTCAGCCACCGTAGGACTTTATAATTTTAACGTTATGTTTGATATTAAAATAAAATGTGATTGCCACTATAAAGTCTTGTTCTTTCTTCACGGCCTGGGTTTCGCCTTCATAAAAAAATATGGGATGTGAACCTGGGGAAAACTTCCCCATACCATCCAACCAGCTCGTCTGTACTGTGACCTTTCACGATCGAATGAGGGTTTATTTCGAGTGCCCTTTTCCTTAGATACCAAAACACGTCGGGGGTCACACTACAGACTGAATCGGGACTCGTCTGTGAACAGCACTTGGCTCAGATCATGTTCCTCCCAATCTCGATGTCCAGCCACCCATCTTCTTCGGGCCGCTCGGTGCACGGTAGCGCGAGGTTAACGGAATGCAGACCACTGGCCTACGTGCATAGACACCTCCCTGATGAAGCCTATTACGTACTGTTTTGCTGGACAACGTTCGTCCAGTTGCCAAGAGCAACTGTCTTTGCAGCTGAGTAGCATTGTCTGTTCTGTTTCGACGACCTGTTAACACTATATACCGGCTCACCAGTTGCTGTAGTGGCGCGTGGTCCACCTTGCCCTGGTCGGCGTCTAACATTCCCTGTTTCTTGGATTCGATTCCACAGCCTTGCAACGACACTTCTGGCGGCTCCTACAACGTCCGCGACACTACGTTGTGTTTGCCCGGATTCCAGTCTGCCTATAATGCGCCATGCCATGGATTCCGGTAAATCACGTTGTTGAGACATTTTCAAGTCACCTTTTCTGAAAGAAAAAAAAACTGAGCAATCGAATTTCACAGTTAAGGCTGTGAAACAGACGTTTTTGCAACATCCCGATTTCTGCCCTTATATTCTTTTTCTTGTTTTTGACGTCACGAACTTTGATTTGCATATGAAGTTTTCTTCTACTCTTTCCTGCTAGGTTTTACATTATGGATGATTTATTTTATGTTACTTATCGGTGTCAGTATATGCGTAATTTCGCTAAAACCATGTACAATTGTTTTAAGCACTGTACATGTAGTACAAAGAACAAGTTATATATTTATAAAGTGTATTAAAAGGAGATATTTCTTAATTTTTAAAAATTTTATGGTATTTTTAATTAGTTTTTTAATTGGGTAGATCATTCGCCCCGCAGTTAGAGAAAGCCGGCCACCAGTACGGTGAGGTAAGTGGGCCTCTTATATATCATATATTCCGGCCAATTTTGTTCCTGATTTAAATCCAAAACAGAGTAAAGTCCTCTTAAGGTTTACCTCTAAATTGTACTTTGTCAGATATTCTATTAAAACTAAGCGAACCAAAAACTTTTTAGCAGGCATCGTAAGCTAATGTTCATAACTGATATTTAGGCTTAGTACACACTATTCGAAAGTTGATCAACATTGTATCGGGAAAGTTGTGCAACATCGTAAAGGGGCGTACACACTATGTTACAAAGTCTTGCGACATTGTCCGGGACTGTCGCGAAATACTTGTTCGTCCGTACACACCAAACATGGATGATTTATTTTATGTTACTTATCGGTATAAGTATTTGCGTAATTTCGATAAAACCATGTGTTCCCCTAATTACTTTCAGCAGTGTTATATTTTTATATTAATAATAACAGTGGCCAAATTACTTATCACGTACCACTCTTTATAATTCTTTAATTTCCTTAAATTTTAATTATTGAAAACATTCATTAAAGTATCTCAAAGAGTAAATTTCAAAGTAAAATTCAAATTTTAGTTGTCGAGAGTTTGGACCCTCGCCAAATTTTTTTTCTGTGTACGGCCCTGGATTTATTCCTTGAATATGCCTTGCTTCTGGCTATTAACTATTTTAGAGAAATTAAAATAATTTATTTTATATATCTATCTATATATAAAAACGGGTCAACTGATATTCTGATTACGTTGATTGTTGTTATTAATCGTAGGTTTCAATCGTAGGTCCAATATTTCCGTTTGAGACCATTAAGGCTGGAACAGATGGCGCCTTAAGAGAATTTCTTTACAGAGAACTGTAAAACATTGTCCTTTGCATCTCATAGATGGAGCCACACCTTAATGTGATACAGTTTCTTAGACTACACACTATACATGTCTTATTTTGCCTATACCAAGCACTACTTTTAGTAATATGCGACCCAAAAAATCTAACCTTACTGCCCGTAGCAAGGAGACTCGATATGCACGTATTGAAAGAGCTCATGAATCAGTCTGATCCAGTCAATTGTAATGAATTAAGTTGCGGTGGCAGTGTCGGGCAAATTTCCTGCCTGGCCGCCGATTGCGAAAGCCACAGCAGAATGCGCACGTGGTGACGTTGGCGTGGTGACGATGGTCAGGATCTGCTGAGACAACTCAACCGTGCTCGCGCTATATAACCGTGGTATATAAGCAAGTGCTGCTGCGACAGCAAATATACCTGTTCTTAGTTAATAAAGTTTCCTAGTTTATGAATGCGTACTTATTTTTAAGTCCCTGCTCTAAGTTACCTGGATTAAGTTTAGACGGCGTGCTGGTTGTAAGATAAGTAAAACTCCAGCACCCGTAGTGGTGACCCGGACGTGATACAAAGTTTCTACAAGTTCCTTGAAAAGCGCCGAACTGGCTGTACGTCTGTGTTTGTCGGATGAATGAAATAGTGACTCCCAGTCGTACATTTTGAAGCAATTTACATTGGCAAAAACTACTAAGTGCCACGTGCAGAAAACTCTCAAGGTGAATGCTGCTGATGTTCTGGAGGTTTATTTCTGCTAACTACCGGGGACTGTCATCTTTTAGTAAAGGTTCGGCCTGCTGTTTGATCAAGTTTAGAAGGTGAGCTGAATTTCAAAATTTTCCTACTATGCCAGGTGACGGGGAACAGGCGGTGGCTGAAACACATAAGGTCGGCTTAAAACTACCTCCCTTTTGGGAAAAACACCCAGAATTATGGTTCGCAAACATTGAGGCACAGTTTATTGTTTCGGGTATTACACAAGATAATACCAAGTACTACTCAATTATATCGGCATTAAATTCAGATGTGCTGTCATATGTTAGCGACATAGTTTTACAACCACCGGAGGGTGATAAATACGAAACACTTAAAAAAAGGTTAATAACGGACTTTTCAGACTCCGAACAACGTCGACTAAAAACGTTACTTTCAGAGCTGGTTTTGGGGGACGATAAGCCGTCTCAGTTACTCCGGCGAATGAGACAATTGGGAGGCACAGGGTTTGATGACAAATGTCTTAAAACTCTGTGGTTACAACGTCTACCATTACAAATGCAGACAATTTTGTCCATCTCCGACGATACTTTGGAGAAATTAGCCATAATGGCGGACAAAATCCATGAAACCACTGCAGGCACTGTCGGCTTACTGCAAACTGATAAGGCAACTGTTTCCCCTGAAATTAGTCAGCTACAAACCCAAATCTCTGAATTAACCAAGAAAGTCGAACGCCTTTCGCGACCCCGCCACAGATACAGTCCTCAGCATAGGAGCCCTTCCCGTAGACAACACTCAAACAGCCGACAGAAATTCCGTGATAGGTGCTGGTATCACTTTAAGTTCGGCAGCGCGGCTAAACGTTGCAAATCCCCTTGTTCATTTAAAAAATCGGGAAACGAGCAGTGAAATCGCATTACCTGGCGCAATGAGATTTCAAAGTCAGCAACAAAAGCCGCCTCTTTGTGTTCGACCCTATGAAAAACTTAACATACCTAGTTGACAGTGGTAGTGATGTTTGTGTCGTGCCACGATCGAGTTTTTCGTCGTTGAGAAATGCCACTGGCAATATTACCTTGTATTCGGCTAGTGGATCTCCGATCAAAACATACGGGGTCAAATTGCTCACTTTAAGTTTGAGTTTTCGCAGAAAGTTTTCATGGCATTTTGTAATTGCCGATGTAACCAAACCAATCATAGGTGCTGATTTTCTTAAGCACTTTGGCTTGCTGATAGACTTAAAGCATGCTCGTCTTCGTGATAGCCTCACCAACTTGACTACTACAGGTAAACCCGTGACTGATAAATCTCGTGTAACTTTAATTGCTAGTAACTCTTCATACAGAGAAATCCTAGAAAAGTACAATGAGATAATTCGCCCATACCCTTCCAAGAGGCTTATTAAACATAATACAGTTCACAGAATTATTACAAACGGGCAACCTGTTTTTGCTAGGCCGCGAAGGTTACACCCTTTAAAATTAAAAATCGCAAAAAAAGAGTTCGAATACATGTTGGAACAGGGTATATGTAGACATAGTACGTCAAACTGGTCTTGCCCACTACATTTAGTACCCAAAGCATCAGGTACAGAATTCCGCCCAACAGGAGATTATAGAGCTCTTAACAGAATCACTGTACCAGACAGGTACCCGCTGCCACATATTCAAGATTTCTCAAGTCAGCTACATAATAAAATTTTTTTTTCAAAAATTGACTTAGTGAGGGCCTATCATCAAATTCCCGTCCACCCAGACGACGTACACAAGACAGCAATCACTACACCCTTCGGGATGTATGAATTTTTATTTACACCTTTCGGTTTGGCTAATGCGGCACAAACTTTCCAGAGGTTTATAGACGAAGTCTTGCGAGGTCTCGATTTCACATTCGCATATTTGGACGATATCCTAATAGCAAGTAGTTCCGAGGTGGAACACAAACTGCACCTCGAAAAGGTATTTGAGCGCTTGACGAACTACGGAATTCGTATAAATTTAGATAAGTGCGTTTTCGGAGTTCCTGAACTCCCTTTTCTCGGATATCTGGTGAATAAAAGTGGTATTAGACCCCTTCCCGACAAAGTCAAACCTATTCTGGATTGTCCGTTGCCGCAAACTGTAAAGCAACTCCAACGTTTCTTGGGTTTACTTAATTATTATAGGCGTAGCGTAAAGCAGGCCGCACACATGCAGGCTCCGCTAAATGAAATGCTTAAAGGTGTTAAAAACAAAAAATCCACCGCACTTGAGTGGAACGAGACACAAATAGCAACATTCGAGCACTGCAAACAACAGTTGGCTAATGCTGCCCTGCTGGCACATCCCGACCCCGAGGCCCAATTACTGCTTTTTTGTGACGCAAGCGACGTAGCAGTGGGCGCAACCCTGAACCAGTACAAAAAAGGGTCAAATGCTCTTGAATGCGAGCCCCTTGCATTCTTCTCAGCAAAACTCTCCCCAGCTCAACAAAAATGGTCCACTTTTGATCGGGAGCTTTATGCGATCTATTCTGCCATAAAACATTTTAAACACATGTTAGAAGGTCGCCATTTTGTGATTTTCACGGATCACAGGCCTCTAACATTTGCATTTAGGCAGAAACCAGACAAATGCACGCCCCGTCAATTGAGACATTTAGACCTAATTGGACAGTTTAGTACTGACATACAGTACGTAAAGGGGTTAGAGAACACACCCGCTGATATGCTGTCTAGAATCGAGGCGATCCAAATGCCTAGCGTTTTGAACTACGCTGAAATTGCAAGGGCACAGGAAACTGATACTCAATTGCGAAACTTGCTAAATTCAGAGACTGGGTTAAATCTAAAAAAAATTACCCTACCAGACTCTGATATTCAGTTAATGTGCGATGTATCGGGCAAAACTGCGCGCCCTTACATCCCTTCTCAATTCAGGCAAACTGCTTTTGAGATGCTTCACAACCTGGCACACCCTGGTGTCAGAGCATCCATTAAATTAGTAACAGCACGATTTGTCTGGAATACCATTAAAGCGGATGTAACGCGGTGGACGCGTGCTTGTATACCCTGTCAAAGAGCTAAAATCCACAAACACACTACTAGCTCCGCGGATAAAATCGAAGTACCCGACAGGAGATTTGACCATGTGCACATCGATCTGGTCGGCCCACTTCCGCCTTCTCGTGGTTATACATATTGTGTAACAATGATTGATAGGTACACTCGTTGGGTTGAAGCTTGTCCAGTTTCCGATATTTCCGCTGAGACAGTGGCTAGGAATTTTTACACACACTGGATTGCTCGTTTCGGTGTACCCAGTAGGGTTACTTCCGATCAGGGAAGACAGTTTGAGTCCCGCCTATTCCACTCATTTACACAATTATTGGGTGCAAAACACATTCATACCACCGCCTATCATCCCCAGTCTAATGGTCTTGTGGAAAACTGGCATAGGACCTGGAAGGCTTCTCTGCAAGCCCATCTTACGGATCCTAGATTTGCCGATCGTTGGACGGACGTCCTTCCTACAGTTTTGCTTGGACTGCGTGCTGCGTTCCGTGAGTCGATCAAGGCTTCTACTGCGGAGCTGGTGTATGGCGTTCCTTTACGGTTGCCAGGGGAATTTTTCACACCCACCAGCGTCGACGTCAACGCTGCAGACTTCGTCCGTCGGCTGAAAGAGATTATGAGTGCCATTTCGCCTTCTAAGACAAGCAACCATGGTACTCGAAGTAGAACTTTCATTCCGCAAGATTTGCATAACTGCACTCATGTTTTCGTGCGACATGATGCTGTGCAACCTCCACTGAAGCCACCGTATGATGGACCGTACCCGGTATTGGACAGGTCAGAAAAGGTTTTTACTGTCCGAAAAGATAACAAGGACATTTTCGTCTCTATCGAAAGGTTGAAACCAGCGTATATTGTGCAAGAACAGCAGCCACCGTTTGCTCAGCAGCAAGCTGTCTGAGCCGAAACAGGAATCAAGCACAAAAGCTTTGCCTGTCCCAGCAACACCTGTACGACTTTCCCGATCAGGCCGCAGAGTTCATTTCAGGTACACTAAGTAGACCTGAAGCGGTAACGTTCCCACTGGGAAGGGGGTACTGCGGTGGCAGTGTCGGGCAAATTTCCTGCCTGGCCGCCGATTGCGAAAGCCACAGCAGAATGCGCACGTGGTGACGTTGGCGTGGTGACGATGGTCAGGATCTGCTGAGACAACTCAAAAGTGCTCGCGCTATATAACCGTGGTATATAAGCAAGTGCTGCTGCGACAGCAAATATACCTGTTCTTAGTTAATAAAGTTTCCTAGTTTATGAATGCGTACTTATTTTTAAGTCCCTGCTCTAAGTTACCCGGATTAAGTTTAGACGGCGTGCTGGTTGTAAGATAAGTAAAACTCCAGCACCCGTAAAATAAAAAGGTTAGTTCAATGAACTACTATGCGTATCGATTAATGATTAGACACAATCAGGACAACTATATCCTTCGATATCGTCAATTGTATCATCAATACGTTGTGGAAATGTTTGCTAAGATTGAAAGCGAACGTTTGTGATTCATTCGGTTCAACCAAGCTAAACTACGATCAGAGGATTACATTCACTTACGAGATGCTATTGTTGGAAACGTCGATGGAAATTTAAACACCAATGAAATTGGTAGTGCTGTTATTTTACCTTCCATCTACATAGGTAGCCCACGAAACATGCAAGAATACATGCAGGATGCAATGACTTATGTACGTCATTACGGTCGTCCAGATTTGTTTATAACATTTACGTGTAATCCAAATTGGGAGGAAATCCAATCTTTACTATTACTAGGTCAACAATCAATACATCGTCACGATATTACTGCACGAGTGTTTAAACAGAAGTTGAAATCTTTGATTGATTTTATAGTAAAATATTCAGTTTTCCGCAAAACGTGTCGCTGGTTGTATTCAATTGAGTGGCAGAAATGAGGCTTACCTCATGCTCACATTTTAATTTGGCTTGAAGATAAAATTCGTCCAGAGGAAATTGATCAAATTATTTCAGAGGAAATTCCAGATTCTTCAATTGATCAAGAATTATTTAATATTTTTACAAGTCATATGATTCATGGACCGTGTGGAGCGTTTAACATGACATCACCATGCATGGAAAATGGGAAATGTAAGAAACATTTTCCTAGGAAATTCACAAATGATACCATTACTGATATTGATGCTTATCCATTGTATCGCCGCAGAAACGCTGATAATGGTGGTCATACATATAAAATGAGAACTTCAAATTCTAACAAATTAGAAATTGACAATCAATGGGTAGTACCATACTCACCACTACTCTCCAAAACGTACAAGACTCATATTAATGTTGAGCTTTGCAGTTCTGTGAAATCCATCAAGTATATTTGCAAGTACGTTAATAAGGGCAGTGATTTGGCCGTATTTGGAGTACAAAATATAAACGAAAATGATGAAGTAGCACGCTACCAAATGGGTAGATACATTAACAGCAGTGAAGCTATCTGGCGCATACTTAGCTTCCCCATACACCACAGAGAACCTGCTATACAACATCTTGCAGTGCATCTTGAAAATGGACAACGTGTGCATTTCACTGAAGAAAATATTCTCCAAAGAGCATGTGAACCACCAAAAACGACACTAACCGAATTTTTCACTCTTTGTCAAAAAACTGATGTGTATGGTCAATTCGCAAAAACAGTATTATACACTGATATTCCATGCTATTTTACATGGAACACGTCAGCTAAAAAATGGGAACCACGTAAAAAGGGAGAACCACATCCGTATATTGCAGGCATATTTAAAGCTAAGACACTGGGACGACTTTATACTATACATCCAAAACAACGTGAATGCTTTTTTCTGCGTTTATTGTTGGTGAATGTTCCTGGACCAATCTCTTTTTACGAACAGTTAATGACCAAGTGTTCAGTACGTATAAAGATGCATGTCACGCGTTGCAACTTTTAGAAGATGACAACCATTGGGATCTGACACTTGCTGATGCTGCTTTAACGTCCTCGCCGAGTAATATTCGTCAACTATTTGCCATTATTTTGATGACATGTTTTCCAACACAGTCATCTACATTGTGGGAAAAATATAAGAACTACATGACTGAAGATATACTCTACCGACATAAACAAATAAACCACTCTCCAAACTTAGACTTCACACAAGATATGTATAACGAAGCTTTAATAATGATTGAAGATTTATGTATTATGATCTCAAATTCACCACTTAGTCATTATGGTATTCCATCTCCTAATCGCCCAGCTACAGACTTAGTAAATAGTGATTTGCAGCGAGAAGAACAATTTAATAATCGTGATTTAAATGCATTTGTTACTAACAATGAACCATTATTAACTGACGAGCAGAAGAACATATGCAATCGAATTATGTTGACTATTGATGCCAAACAAAGCGGTTTTTTCTATTTAGATGCACCAGGTGGTACCGGTAAAACATATTTGTTATCTTTCATCCTTGCGAAACTACGGTCACAACAAAAAATTGCATTAGCAGCTGCATCATCAGGCATAGCTGCTACTTTGTTGGATGGTGGGCGGACAGCACATTCTGCTTTCAAGCTACCATTAGATATCCATAACAATCCAAATGCAATGTGTAATATCAAAAAAAGAAGCGGAAACGGCAGCAGTGTTACGGAAGACTTCGATCATAATTTGTGATGAGTGTGCTATGGCTCATACGCATTCGCTCGAAGCATTAAATAGGACTATGCAGGATTTAAACAATAGTGACAGATATATCGGTGGTACTATTTTATTACTATCTGGTGATTTCCGGCAAACGTTGCCAGTTATTCCTCGCTCTACTTTTGCAGATGAAATTAATGCATGTCTAAAACAATGAATTTTATGGAGAAATGTTGAAACACTCAGACTGACAAAAAACATGCAAGTACAACTCCAAAATGATCCAACAGCACAAGAATTTTCTAAACAATTACTGGCTCTTGGAAACGGTGAAATAGAATTTCATCAAGATACTCAACATATTAGATTGCCAGATAATTTCTGTACTGTTGTTCAAACTAAAAATAAACTGATTAAGAGTGTCTTCCTAGACATACTAAATAACTATTTAAATCATGACTGGCTTAGTAATCGTGAGGCAGTGAATTTCCCAATTGAATTTTTAAATTCTTTAGACATATCAGGAATGCCACCACACAATCTTCGATTGAAAATTGGATCACCGATTATTCTACTGCGTAATTTAAACCCTCCTAAACTATGCAACGGTACACGTTTGGTGATCAGAAGAATCACTGGAAACGTTCTTGAAGCAACTATTTTGACAGAAAAGTTTAAAGGAGAAATTGTTTTGTTACCACGTTTTCCGATGATATCCAATTCTCCCATACCATTTAAAAGACTACAGTTTCCCATTCGCTTAGCTTTCGCGATGACTATAAATAAATCTCAGGCCAAACATGTCTATTTGCGGCTTAGACTTTGAAAATCCATGTTTCTCCCATGGGCAACTATACGTGGCGTGTTCACGAGTAGGAAGACCATCAAGTTTATTTGCATTAACAAAGGACCGATTGACCAAAAATATTGTACATCGATTGGCGCTTCATTGAACATCAACTGTGATTTATTACGATTAAAGGTATTTAGAGTATACATATCAAATTAAAATATTTAAAGTATTTATTAAATAAATGTTATTAAATGTTATGTTAATTTGTGTTAAATTTTGTCTTTCAAATCCTGCTTAAATCACTCAGCCACAGCAACGCGTGGCCGGGTCTGCTAGTAATTTATACATATCTCATAAGAAGATGCTTCTTATTTTTATAATATATATACATATTCATTTCTTTATTTATTTTTAAGTGTGATTTTAAATTTCACTTTTGCAGCAAAATAGCTACAAATACTTAAACTTTTCCAAACTTCAAATTGAAAAAAAATTATTTTAATATAGATTTTATGCAAGAATTATTATACTATTGAATATAGATTTAGAACAATAGATTAAGGTAAAACCAGAAAAATTCAATATGTTAGAAAAAAATTCAATCAAACCGAGGGCAGAAAAAAAGAACACCCGCCCCCCTTTCTCCTGAATTTTCAGGTTAATAAAAATATGAACAAATTTTTAAATAAAAACTTTGTTAATGGAACTTCCAAGTCCAGAGCAGTCGTCAGACTAGATAATTTCTGTTTACCACGAATAACCTAACTTAAAAAAAATTCAGACGATTACAGAACTGCAAAAGTAAAATAATAGCCTGTGAATTGAAAAAAGTGGAAGATATGTTTTATTGAGACCCATTTCATACAGGTTTGAATAAGTTATAAAAGCAATGGCAGTGAACACAGAATAAAATATTAATAATTCACAATGACTGAGTTCAAAATAAGTGTTTCAATATTATTTCATATTCAGGATTTCTTCTAACAGCATCTGGAAGATAAAAATTATGACTTCAACAAGTAATTACAGAATTAGAAAAGTTAAAACATAACTGCTAATCTATCCTTAAAAATGGAAAATAAAAAAGTTTATTTTTTCCATAATTTGAGAATAAGGCTGAAGAAAGGTTCAAAATCAGGAAAAGTTGGCAGCTAGAATATACTAGAGCATATACTAGAATTATGCTAAATATATAAAAAATAAAATTAGTTAAATCAGTTTTGTGTGTACTATACTGTTCGAATTAATTGGAACAAACGGAAAAAAACGCCTTTTTCTTAAAACTTTTACTTTTAATCATTACATACCTTCAGTAGACTGATAAATCTCTATATTAGTATGAAGTATGTCCTCTTCAACATGTCTTGGCATGGACTTCACTAGTTTAAAGCTTATGTTCTTGACTTAATCATCGTGAAACCACACTTGTATAGCACTTTTTATCATTTGTTTTGTTGTCCTGCATTTAATCTTAGCTAAACGATTATTGAGAATATGTCATTAAGTTCTCAATGGGATCTAAGCCTGGTGAATTACCAGGAAAATCAAACATTTTTATTTTATTTTAGGATATAAATGTCTGTACCGATTTGGAATTGGGACAAAGGGACAAGTCATGTTGAGATTTTCCGTCAAATGTTACCATGAATGGAACAATCCTACCCCATAATATTTCCATATATTTGACAGAATTTATCATGACTTTAAGAGGAACTAAGCTTGTAGTGCCATTTGTTGTGAAAAATCCTCAAAGCATCTGTTTAGATGGGTGTTTCACATTCTGTTGGATATGATCTGGTCACAGAGTTTCACCTTCGCTTTGTCTACTACACTTGATTGGTATCCTTGCACAAATAAATGTGTTTTATCACTGAAAATCATCTTCTTCCAGTGGTTAACAGTTCATGATCGGTATTTTTTGGCCCATGCTAAACGTTTTTTCAACATTTTAACAGTTAGAACTTGTTTTTTTCTCGGTCATGTTGCTTTACAGCCAATTTCCAGAAGCCTTTTCTGTACAGTTGAGGTACTCACTTAACCACCATAATCAAATAAATCCCTTCGAAGACCTGTGCTTGTCTTTTTTTTATATTGTAGGATTTATGTTGCTATTACTTATTAGAATTTTATCAGTTCTTGGAGTAGTTTTCTGTTTGCACCCACATTTTCCTTTTCTTTTGGAGATGATGATCCGGAATCTCGAAATTTTCTTAAAATTCTTGAAACCCTTTATTTTCCCACACCAACTGAAGTAGCTATATCTCTCACAGTCATAAAAGTGTGTTCATTAAGAGCGATTATTTTAGAACACTTCCTGGAGTAATATTCATCTTGAATGCAAAAGAAACTCGTGTTACAAGGAACGCAAAATTATAACCACCAGTTGCCACACAGGAAGGCTCACAACTAAACTGTTGATCCATTGGAACCAGTCAAATTCCTAAATTATAGTCAAGGTCGATCCATCACACTACCTCTAGGCAGATATAACTGATTTGAGGCGGTTCGGGTCATCACTGGTAATCACATACCAACTCAAACAAGAAAAACATGTTTGTCCCAATTAATTCCAACAGTATAGTACATGGCTTAAAGTCAAATTTAAAATTCCAAGTAAAGCACAACCTAACACATTCAACCAGGGGATGGATTTACAGAGGGGTAAGTCAGCAGAACTATTCATTTGACCCAGGCCGCACTAATAAGGTCACAAAACATTTTGGTTATCGTTTCACTAAAATTAGAAGGTAATCTTATTATAAAAAGTGTGCAAATCTACATACATTTTAGAACACCTTTAGGAGCAGGTTAAATACAATTTTGGAACAGCACAAAAGCATATCAAAAAAGTTTATATGTATGGTAATAATAAATACTCTCAAGTAACATTTACATATACTGTAACCTTCTGAGTAAGAGAAGGAAGGGAAAGGAGGTTCTTACTGTTAAAATTGTGTAAATTATGCAAAATATGAATAAATTAATAAAATAAAGATGTAGAATTTAAGCCACCTTTTGCATTCTAATTTTGTCTCTAAACACAAAAGCTACATGGAATCTGCAATAAAACCTAATATTGCAGCTCTCAAAATACAAGCACAACAAAAAAAAGTATTTACTATTTCTTTACATGGGGGAAAAAAAAGAAAAGAAAATCTTTAATTTTACAGACATGAAATGCTTGTAATTTTTTATAAAATAATCTGTCCTCTATGTCCTATTAATATTAGAATACACTGATATGCGAAGTGATTGAGAGTACGAAATACTTTATTAAAAGAAAGGAACACACTATATAGCTTTTCTTAATAACTAACATCAAACTAATAGTGACAAAATAAATATAACTCACACTAACTACTTTACTAACACATTACTTAATATGGGTAAATTAAATTTAAAAATTATTACAATCAATTAAAAAATAGAAAATATTCAGGACTACACCATTTCATGTAAATAAGAAGAGAGTAAAAAATAAAATAAAGTGACAACTTTACAATAAAAACTTTTCATTAACAGGAAGTAAAATAACATGAAATGACAACATTCTTTTTCTTAGCGAAGATCACATCTATATGAGGAAGATGAAGAAATGAAAGAAATAACAAACGGAAGTTTGAAAATACTTTTAATTTCCAATCCGGTAATTTAGAAGGATTCGGTGCTGACAGAGGTGTAGCTACCCTAATAGCATAGATGGTCATAAAACAGTCGCTGTAACGTCACAGAGGGTCACAACTGTCACAGGACTATCACAAACTAGTTATATTGTGACTTGTGAGTGATGCGACTCCACTGTGTGGTCACTGTGAACCGTTCTTTGTGACCAGTCACCAGCTGACGTCACTGTGAAGTCACCCTGTGACTACTGTGTGATCGGTCACTAAGTGATCGCTTTGTGAAGTCACTGCGGGACTGATTTGTGACTGCCGTTTGTTGTGACGTCATAGTGACTGTTCTTTGCGACTTAGCAAACAAACTTATTTGTAATCACATTTTTTTGAGTGATACCTTATTTCAAATATTTAATGACCGGGCCAGCATTATTTGGCAGTAATGGGCCTGTATATATTTCGTAGTGTTGTCATAAAATTTCGTTATTTTAATTAAATAATATTGTTTCACATTCATACTGTGTAGAAGTGTTAGGGGATATAAGTTCCGGGCACCCAAAGGCAGGGTCACTGCTAAGATTTTTTTTTTTTTGAGGGGGGGAGAAGTTCATATTATGCCTTCAAACATTTTAGTACTAAAAACTAAAATAATACAATCGAGTTCAGTATGTATAAAAATGTTTACTACACAGACAGTGGAACCTCCACTCTGTGTATGACAGTATATAACCCCCACTTTGTACAGAATTATGAATTTTAATCTTAACATTTTTATAATTTATATTAATTTTTACAATTTTGCTAAACTTTTCCTGAAAAACATATTTGGAGACTTTTTTCTACGTTAAGCCCCTTTTAAAATCTACCGAATCAGGGTGCAGAAATATGTTAGAGAGTATTACACGAAGACCAGTCAGGGTTTTGCATGAGAGCTCAGCTCCTGTAGTTTTTTTTTCTTCAGAGAATTTTAGATTAAATTAAAAAATTTTAACAGCCTACATAATTGCTTCTATTGACATTTTTTATTTAATTAAATATAGCAGGGGTAAAACAAAAGATTACTTAATTTTTAAATGTAAATTAGGTAATTAATGCTCAAATTTACAATAAAACAAATTAGAGCTCCTGCAGCTATTTTGTTAGAAAATGCAATGAACCAGTATTTACATATTATTTCTTTCAATCTGTTTCGATTACACTCGAATCAATTGTTCTATTTCACATCCTTTACGGGCCTCCTTATTGGAAGCAAGAGTTCAATATATCTTTCAAGGGTCAACTAATATCTCACGGTTGCACGATAAGGCACCAAGAATTCGAACTGTTATCACGGATTTGGCTATATTAATTCAGATTATTTATACGAAGTACAAATTAATTTTTTATGCATTTGAAGATTGGCGAGTGAGAGAGATTGTCGATTGAGTATAGTAACCCATTCTTTTTTCTTTTGATGTTTCATTTCGTTTTGCAAATCTTGAAACGTTGAGCGGGAAGCCAGTTATGAAATATGCTTTTTAGGATACAGTTTTTCCGGTTGTTGTTGCAGACTTTCGAGAAGGAGACTAGTAAGATATCTCTGTTAGGAGCAATAATAATTATAATAAGATTTGCTTCTGAAGTGATATCTTGCTGGTTATGTATAGTGAAAGTGGATTTCAAAGTTTTACAATTGGATTTTACATTTTTTAAACAGTCGGGAAAATATTACAGGTAAATTTTTACTTTTACTGTTTTTATGTTGCTAGCTGCATCAATCTATGACTGCATTCATATCTTGTTACAGTTATTCAACTTCTTTGTGATTTAAAATGTAAGTATACATATTAGTATTATGAAATGTTTGTTTTTACTTTTTTAATTCATCATTATCTGGAATTTTCTAGCTATATTTATCTAGTCAACATGGGCCTGTTGACTCCTTAGGCAGATAGCCCTCGTGTAACCAATCAAAAAAGCATGTTTGACGCATAAATAAACTAGAATGTCCCACATTTTAATAACGTACTAAACTTAAAATACCGTTATAACGAAATTTTAGGGACCTCAAACGCTTTCTCTTAATTTGCTTTGAAAACTAATAATTGCTTGTCTTTCAAAATAGTCCCATACGAGTAATGTCGTGATTCAGTTGCAGTGTGATCGCGACTACGCTGTGACGACGCATTGTAGTCACATCTGTGACTGCGGCCGCTCTGTCTCGTCACTAAAGGGTCACAGCGGTACCCGTCGTCGCAGTTGTGACTACTCTGCGGGGTCGCATTGTAACGTCACCGTGGGCGGACATAGGGACTGTGGCGTGACTAAACGGCGGCGTCACAGCGACTCTTTGTGACTCTAATGTCACTGTTTCGCGTGGTCACTTTTTAGTCACGGTTGACAGTTGTGCTATTAGGGTAGAGGGGGACAAGGAGGGGCACAGTAGCCAAAAGGCAACAATTTGTATATACAACTTTTTTCAGTGCATTTTGGTAAACAGGAAGGGGTGAAAATTTGTTCTTGGGAGCTGAAAATCCATGCTACACGTCTGAGTACTGAAATCAATTGATAACCTAGATATTTTTGAAGTCAGTTAAAAACTAGACTAAAGATATTTTTGAGTAATATTCAAATATACATATGGCAAGATATGCACACGGACAAGGTTACACTTTGTGAATACTGCAGGGTTAAAGAATCTCAATTTACCTTAATTTACTAAACGAGTAAAGTTTACATTTACATATTGTATTAGTAAAATTGAAAAAAAAATAGTATATTTCATCTCATTTTAGCACAAATGGTGACACATGTGATATGGTGTCCAAACTGGTGTCCCAGTTTTTGATTTAGTGTATACCAAAGTACATATATGAGAATATGAGATTAACAAGAAAAGGAAAAAAGTCTGAAAGAATATCCAAACAACTTTTCAGCAATAATACTTATGAATTTCAAGTTCAATAAATACTTTAATTCTTACTGATACTAAATCAATCTTACCTATATACAACTTTACCTTATTGAAAAATCAGAAAATTTTTGAAAAATTGAAAAAACTCAGTTCATTTTAAAAATTGGAAAAGGTATGAAAAATCTCATCTCTGAAAGTAGCATTTCACAGTTTACTTTTTGAACAACAACTTTGAACAGCGAAAAAAAAAAAATCAAAGCTACTGGAGTTTTTAGGTTTTATTTACAACATTCTTTTTAAGAGATAGAGAGGGTGAACGAGTAAAAAAAAATTTTTTTTCAAGGCACTAAATATATATTTTTATACTTTATTTCATTGTTACTTGATAAAATATTACAAATAAGACTTGATTTTGCCAGTAATTTATTAACTTGATGCCAAATATGGAATAAAACAAGTCATATATATTCATTGATTTACTCATTGATGAAACTTTACCAAAAAATATACATTGTTTTTCTTTTAAGAATAGCCCCTATAACTTTCTCAATTTAATCGAAATATTTAAAAATTAATACATAGTCACTAAATTCCCCAAAATAACATAACTTTAGTAAACAACTAAAAAAAAATAACTAATGCACGACAATTTGGAAAATAAGAAAAAATAATTTAAAAAAAGTAGTGAACAACTAAAAAAAAAAATAACTAATGCACGGCAATTTGGAAAATAAGAAAAAATAATTTAAAAAAAGAAGTGAAAATCTAAAAAAAAGTTATTCAAAATAATGGGACACAGGCTTTGAAAAAATCAGTACATAGAGATCAAAAGCATGCAGACTCTGAAATAGTATTCAAGAATATTGAATAAATAAATAAAACACAAAAATATGATTACCAATTATATAAACCTATAATCTTCTTCTCTTTAACAGAATGCCACTGACACCAAAATTCAAAAGATTTCTCCCAGGACCAGTTCAGAGTACTAGAAAATAAAAAGATAACTTGATAAAAAGCCAAAATTAATCATTTTTTCTTGCAAAATATTTGATTCATCACTTGGCTCTACAAGCTTTAAAGACAAGCTAGATATGTCAAAAACTCAATATAATGCAGAAAGCTTCATCGTGAATTGCACGATGCACTTTTATAGAACAACAAAACTGCAGGCTTTATGCAACTTTTAAGGGGAAATTTAAAATTGTGGAAATCGCATCTGATAGCTACCCAGCAAACACAGCCCTATCGGATAAGTTTTGGGCCGACATCGGCATGCCGACGCAGAATGTGCCGGGGCGATATCGCTCAGCCGGTGCCGAAAACGACAAATTTGCGTCCGCCTGGGCGTGTGTCGGGCCGAAAGGATGGGGTGGTTTTGGATAGGTGTCGGCAAAAACGACAACGGTGTCGGCCCAGCCCTATGCCATCTTTGAACCAAAGCCATAACGTTTTTGGTGCGGTATCGGCAACGACAAAATATCGAAAACCGGCCAGCACCTTACATATTTACAAAATACCGCAATTAGTTTCATAATTAGTTCTCTAGGACAGTAAACAGCCCATTACAATAATAATAATTATTATTAATATATAAATAACTTTCCACCACTGGGACTAATTTTGTTAAAAATACTTAGCTAAATCAATAAAATTATTTGTTTTTTAAAAATGTTTGATTAAAAGCTTTTTCTGAAACTAAGGGTATTATTTGAAGAATTAACCAATATTTGTTGAATCACCAACTAATTTCGGTTAATTTCACAAAAAGCTTTCCTTTTTAATTTCATCATCCATTTTCCTGAAAGCATACAAATATTTTTTGATTTAACAAAGTATTTTTAACAAAATTAGTCCCAGTGGTGTAGTCATTCATATAATAATAATAACAATAATCATTACTTTTAATGGGTTGATTGTTGCAGTAGAGAACTAATTATAGAATTAATTATTAATAAACCCATGTTTATTATGAGAAAAGCACTTATTTCGTGTAAATATTTTATTTTATATTACTGAACTTTTGTTTTATGAGCAGTTCCTCTTACCCACGAAAAAAAAAATGTACATTATTTGTTATTAAAAAGAAATATAAACTTCAAGCAAAGATCTATTTTCATATTAATGTACTTTTATATTTCACTGTATAATCTTCTTTCTAAAGAAGAAAATAGCTTTTTGTAACAATTTTTCCCCTGTTGAATACAGACTTGCTAAGTTTCCAAAATTGAAAAACCTCCTATTTTTTCTAAGTCAAAAAGCTTGATATTTTTTATGCAGATATTTTCCGATTAAAATGCACATATATTGAATGCAGATACAATTTGTGTCTTTTCTTAAGTGAGATTAATGCCAGTATAAACAGCACTGTTTTATTCCTTATTTTTATGATCTAAATAAATTTAAAAATTTAAAAAAAAATCTGAAAATAAAGATCCTTAAAAACAGATACAAGAAACTATCTATAACTAAAAAATGTAATACAATAAACGTTGAAAATTGGAACTAGCACAATGTACAATAAATAAATAAAGAAATAAATTGTTTAACCCCATGTACCTTATAAAGAAAAACAAAATAATTTTTAATGCAATAGTTAGATAAATATTTCACTTACTGTTGTTGGAGCTTACCGTTGTTACCAAGTTATATAGGGCTAACCAAAAAGATTAAAACAATGTTAAAGAACTTAATTATTCATTTAACAATTGTCTTAATCCAATTAGTCTTAGTGAAAATTATTTTTACTTGTCTCTTTACTTTTTAATCCGAACAACATGAAAGCCATGAAACTGGAAGTCTTCCTTTACCTCACACTCTCAATACTCTCATCTCATCATATCCAAACATAATAAACAACTAACAAAACAACACTGACAGTAAGCGCTATCAGCATTGTTATCCGCCTCTGTTAAATAGTTCGTATCGTATGAATAGCTTGGGGAAGAAAACTAAGATACTTTTCAACTGTTAAGGTCTGAAATAAAGTTTATATTTCATGTTCGGGTTACTTGAGTGAAATAATTAAAAGAATTTAGAAATTAAGTGTGAAAAAAAAAATTATAAGTAAAGCTTCCATAGCATGCCAAACTTAGGTATTGGCGAGAATGTACTTTGTTGATTTCTTGTAACCCCGTGTTTCACGGTTTCACACGCATGGCGTAAGGGGGTAGGGTCGTGGGGTCACAAAATCTTTCTTTTCCCCAAGCTGGGCCAAAAAGAAAAACCTGTCCACCACGATTCCAGTCGGCTGTACTCTTTTTAAATGCTTTCTGAATATTTTAGGGCTTATTTTATTTATTTAAAGCGTTTATTTATTTATTTTTATTTTTAATGCAATACAAAATATTTTATGCAAAAAAGGTATTTGTTGAAAAAAAGTAAATAGTACTTTCCCTCATATATATATATATATATATATAAATGAGAGTATTATATATATATATATATATATATTGCTTTATTTTATTCATATATGAGGTTCAATATTTGATAAGTTATCCTTCTAATTATTTATATATCGTCATTCTTGCGTATTTCAGCATGTTTTTTTTATCTTAAAAGTTTAATAAGTTATAAGCCTTATAAAGAAGGGAAAGGGAGCTTTATAAGATATAAATTTATCTTATAAAACTGTAAAAAAATTAATCAAGTAACTTTTACATTATAGTATAAATAACTTTTTCAAATTTCATGACAGTTGATAACGACTAAAGTGTGAATTTCTAGGGTTCCGGCCTACCGCGCGGCTGTTTTCTCCAGATGCAACGTGAATTTGGGTTAAAACCCCTTACAAAGTCCTCCGCCCAAGGCATGCCTTAAGTAAGCAGACAGCTCTCGTGTAGATCTGTCTTAACAACAAAACCTAAATAATTTTCGTGACAACTTACAGTGAAAGTAAAAAGTTTAATATTTTTAATATTAAATAAAAATCATAATCACTTCCAATCCCTATTACTGTCTGAGCGTTTCCAAAAACCCTGACCTACGGTTTTCTTCTTTAAATATTGATCATAGACATTTAGAATAAATTACAATGTCACTTTATGGTATCAAATACCATGTCACTTTATGGTATCAAATAAAATTTTCATGAGAATTAGAAATGAAAATTTGTTTAAAAACATTACAATTACAATAGCATTTAATTTAGAGGTTTTTTTAATGCCTCATTAATAGCATAATTTAATTTTTTAAAAAAGCATCTTCAAAATAACAGCACTAATGTTTAAAATGAATATTTTCAAAAACAAAAATATTTATATATAAATATAAAGTCGAGACCAAAATTGTGGACACTTTAGGAAATTTTTAGGTTTTTAAAAATTGTATGCTAATAGGATGTGTTAAGTTTCGCAAAATCAAATTCATACAGCATTTTAAAGAGAATTTATAACTAATTTCAATGCACAAAACTAGATTTAAATATGTTCGCTAGAGTAAAAGTTATAGTTACTTTAATCTGAAAAACAAATACTGTGATGAAGTGAATTGTAATTTCTAACTTTCCAAGTCAATCACTGTTATTTTTCTGATCTTGAATAATCTCTCGTCAGCTCAATAAAACATCGATGCGAAGCTGTAATAAAAAATTAAGACTACCCTACGAACTGCTGATAACTCACTGCAATCTTCAATATCTAATGCATCTCGATAATTATCTCTGTTTAACTTCTTTTGTACTACAAATATTTTAATTTTCTTTTTTTTGAATTGAAATCGCTATTAAATTATCTCTAAAGTGATGTAAAAGAGTTATCATTTTGTGGAACATAACATTTTTTTATACGCATACGAACTTAGAAAAAAAAAAGTTTCTAGAAATGTCCACCACTGTATACTTATAAATTATTCATTATTCTAATAATTATTATTTAAGACCTAAAAGCTAACAAGATAAATTGCTATGAATCAGAATAAAATCTTGCACTTATAAAAATAAAACAGTAATAATAAGCCGTAGTTGGTTAGAAATCAATTGTCCAGTGCGCCAAATTTAGTCCAGAACCGACAAACACTCTTGGCGCCCATAGCGAATGAGCATACATACAAACTGACAAATAAACAAACAAAAAAAACTTTTTATTTTATTTATTTAGATTATGGCATTTGGTTGGTAACTAATAAAAACAGACTTTACTTAATATTAATTTGAGGTAAATACAGGACAGTGACAGGGAATTGGACTATGGATCTAAGAAAAACATGTACACAAGATCAATGTGCCCGTTAAATCTGTTGGGCCGATTCTAGATCATCAATTCTGTTTCTTGTTCAACACAGCAAACAAATAAAATAATTGGCAAATTATAAAGACTTTAATGAATTAAGTTATTTAACGAGTTTAAGTATTTCTTTAATTGATTATTTTCAAGGTGAAGTGCTTGTTTGTTTAAAAATGAAAAAGAAATTATGTTGATGCCTGAATCTACAACAGAACATATATTATAGGCATGAATCATTTTACACTGTAAAATTCCGTTGTATTTTGATACAAATAGAAGTAATTATAACAAAACTATAGTTCAGAAGAGTTTTTTTAACTTTATTTATTTATTTATTTGTGTGTGTGTGGGGGGGTGTCTTGCAAAAACGGATAAAAAGTATGGTGATTTATCTGGAAGCACTTAAAAGGCTGTCAAACAAATGAAATGAAATGATTAAGATATTTTCAAAACATTTAAAGTGATACACATCGCTAAAAATAAAATAATTTTCAGATTTAATTTTACAGCTAAGCCGAAGTACCTTTTAGAAAAAGTAAAAATGCATTTAAAAGATTAGATTTTTTTAATCAAAATTTTTTAATTTGTCTTGTTACTGTGAAAATGAATAAAACATGAATGTGACACAATTTACGAAAGGTGATTTAAGACATTAAAAACTGACCGGGGATAAAAACTAATCTAAAAAAAAAGAGTAGTTTTATTATCTTTTTTATTTTTAAGTTCATAAATACTTTAAAATCCAAACACATTATATTTATTATAAATAAAATTTATTACTCTATTTATAGTAAAAAAAATTGTTTTTAATCAAATGTATTATCTTTCAAGTTTTGTGCGTGTGTGTGTGTGTGTTGAGGGGGGGGGATGGGATGTAGACTCTCGAAATATATACTTGCGCATTAATATTCAAGAAAAACTATGAAGTTAAGGGTAGGGCCTAGTTCAGATTTGGAAGAGGGCAGCATGCTCAATGAATTCGATGTGATTTATCTTTCCGGTTTTTATACCTTGATATTTTTTAATTGATGACCTATGCTACCAAAAATAATTTTGATGGAGTATTCTTGTCGCCCCTAAAATTTTGGGTGTCCTAGACCGTGGCCTAGTTTTCCGGTGTCGTTTTTTTCGCTCAACGGTCTACCTATTAGGTGTATCTATAATAAAGTGACCAGTATATCGAGCCTTAGTAGCGCCGAATGACTGATGGTCAAGTGCGTCATTAGAAAAAAAAAAATTTTAACTCGACTGTTTATGCTAACCATACCTTCGTTCCTGTTGTGCACGAGTATTTTCCAATACCGTATTGGTGATTAATCTCAGCGATAGCAAAAAATCCAGTACATTTACTTTTTGGCTGTGCGGAATCTGCTTGAAGAATTGTAATGAAAATTAATTTTGAAAATGTTTAACTAATTTGATCAAAAGCAGTTAAGAGCATTCAGAAAGACCGAGGCCTGAGCCATTATTTTCTTTTGGGTGGGGGCAACATACACGCCAATTATCTAATTGGTTTGTTTGTTTGGAAGAATACGGCCACGGTAGGGGGGATGCCCTCCATAGAAGTCTTTCTAAGGTGTCCTAACCCTTACTTACGCTAAGTTTTGGAGGAAACCACGGGAAACTCCGAACGGTTAGGACATGGAAATAACCTGGTTTTGAACAGGCATCTTCCATCTCCTAGTTCAGAGTGCTATGCGCTCGGCCGCTGCGCGGACGATTATCATGTTGGAAAGAATAAAAAAGAAGGAAGACAAACGTCATACAAAAAGGCATAGGGGGTCAAGTTCCACCTTGCCCTATGCTACCAACGTCCGGGCTCGTAGCCAGGAGGTGCGTTAAGGGACAGTACTACTTGAAAAAATCCCCACCCCAAGGATAAATTTTACCCTTCTTCCAAATTTGAAAAATAGACAGAAAAGGTGATTTGAAAAAATAAAAATGTTGAAATAAAAAGCCCTTTTGAAGAAATTAAATGTTTTTTAAAAAGTTTTTAAATCTTGATAACTAAGACCAAAGTGTGTATACGACAGAGTGTGCATTTTGAATATTAAACCAAGTTTTAAAATCCCATTGGGATTTAATCTTAGCCGAGTAGATAAGACACTGAACATGATAGACGGCTGAAAGTCCAAGGTTCGGGCTCATCTCGCGGCTGTCGATCTACAGTCTGGAGTTTTGGTAGGTTTTCTCCAGATGTAACGTGAATACGCATTAGAACACCTGAGAAAGTCCTCTTACTAAGACACACCCCGATACTTGGCAGATCGTCCTAGAGTAGCATTGCCATAATCAAACCAAACAGAAACATTTTGCTTTTTCGTGTATGGAAACAGGAAATGGCTAAAATATGCTTCAGCCCACTCCAAAGCGTTTTTTTTTTTTTTTTTTTTTTTTTTTTTTTTTTTTTTTTTTAAATGTGCGATATACGTGAAGTAAAAAGGTCCGAAAGATTTTGCTTTTTCGCGTATGCATTGTTATTTTGCAATCTAGCTACTGCGTGACATACGTAACCAGTAACGAATATGCCTGCTTCACTTGCTTAATTTGGATTTTTGCGCGCTTGTTATTGTTATTACGCTAATGGTTACATCTAAATGTTGCCGCTCCCAGTATTAAAAATATCGTCAATTTTGGTACCGCATACATTAACGTATTATATAAGGAGATACTAAATATAAAAAAAATAGTATCTCTAAATAAATATTAAAATTGAATTATTTCAATGTCCACATAAGTATGGCAACAATTGTTTATTTACTTTGTTTTAATTCTTTTCAGAAGAAATATTGATTTTTATTTGAACATCTTACAAATAATTTTATTTATAAATATGTAGCATGTAATTATAAAAGGATTTTAAAACAAAGCTGGTTTAAAAAAAAAACCAATTTAAACCAAAAAACCCAAGAAGGCATTTTTTACTTATCCTTACAAAGTAGCAAAGCCAAAGTAGCTTTTAACAATATCTCGGCAAAGTCTTTTAACCGAGATATTGTTAAAAATCTCATCCTATCCTAGAGAACTTTGTTGATCGGTTTGCCAACGAACAGGAGCAAATGGTCTAGATTGTTGCTAGAGTAAATCATATTTCTAATATTTAAAATATATATATATATACATTATATTTCGTCTTTTCGCTCTCTATAAGAATTTCGTAACGAATTGCGCTTCCTTCCGTGAAAACAAACAAGTCGTCAGGGCTCATTTCAAGGGCGGAGAGGGAGATGCTTTCAACTTTTTCTCCTTTACTCAACCCCCCCCCCCTCAGGGGCAGGCAGGGGCTATGGACATAGAAATAACACTGGTGGCTATTGAGGGGAGAGAGAATTGTATCACTCCGCTTATTTTATCCCTTGCTGACGTCTAAGTATTTGGCGTGAAATATTTGAAGTGACCCCATATTTGGCTATTAATGAATGCACAAGTGAATGAATTCGAGTTTTTGTTAATCTGAGATATTCTTTAAATCTGAAGGAGTAAAAATTTGAAAGTGAAATATGAATATATATCTGACTGACCGAGGAAAATTTGATTAACACATATTATTTATTAGTGTACATTAATTTGCGTATTTTAAAGAACTACACATGCGCCTTTTATTACCGTGTTTACTCGTGTAATAGTCGCACCCCCGTTTTGAAGCAGAAAAAAATAGTTTTAGAGTGCACAATATTATGTTGTAGATTTTTTTTCGGGGGGGGGGCAGCTACCCTACAGCACAGACACCACAAAAAGCACAGGTTCTAATTATCCTGATTTATGAACCTTCATTTAATCGGGAGGCTTCATTTCTGCCAGCAACTATCTATTATATAGAAAAGTTCCTTAACTATAAATTGTGCTGATATTTTTAATTTTTTATGGCAATACAAATGAAACTATCTTTTTTCTACAATTTTAATCCAATTTAATTTCAGAAAGTTCTGTTGTGTAAGTCAGACTAGGATGTCGGTGTCCTGAGCGGAGGAATTCTTAAAGGGCTCTAACGTTTATTCCTAAATATAAAACAATTAATAAACAGTAAAATTGGGGTTGAACATTAGTTATAATGATTTATTCCCTAATTTTATGAAAATCAATCACATTTCCTTCATTTTATGAATATTAGATAATGTTTTGAATGTATAAAAAAATTATCAAATTCCCCCAATTTATGTTCTAGAATTGGGGATACAACGGTGATTTATCCTCAATTATATGTTCAAAAATCTGGTTACCTTATCGAACGCAAATTCACATTCATTTGGGGGAAATCACCCAAAATTTAAACTGTAGATTGACAGATACGCGGTAGACCAGAACCTTGGACCTTCACACTTCAACCATGTTCGGTGCCTTATCCTCTCGGCCATGGTGGGAACCATTTGTGAACCTCTAAAATGCAACGTTTTATGTTCTGCTTTGCAGGTATTTTATTTTTATTTATTTAGTTTTTAATTTTTTTTTATTGGAAGTACTTAAGAACAACTATTACTTTGTATAAAATGAAATTTATAGTCATATGATTTTAGTTAGAAATATGAATAACTAGACAGAAACTGCCCCCTTTGAGGGTTGAGGGGGGGCGGCGTTAGAAACCCCTTCAATACTAAATTATAAAAAGCAAAGTCGGTAAATTAACCAGATAGAATGATTTTTTTCTTTATTTGTCTGTGAAGGGGGCACTTCAATCCTACGGGCTCAAAACATGTAAGTATCGAAACCATAAATTAAAAAGTATTACTTTAACAACATATATGTGCTGCTTGCTGGTTCTATACCGTTCAGTTTAGAAATTACACTTCTGGACCGATGTCGGTTATGCAGTACATCGCCGAAATCGCATGTTAACCCTGAAAGACTTGCCGCAATCGGACCGTTGCACGCCCGAAATCACCTTTCTTTTGCCTACGCCAACGCATTTTGCCGACACAGAACCGACACCGCTCCAATTACCATCTTGCCAATGCCGACATCGAAACGGTACTGCCGATGTCGGCCCATCCCTTACAAGATACGGCTGTGTTTGCTGGGTAATACTACCTCTATTTGGGGAAATACAATATTTTACGG
Source organism: Cheiracanthium punctorium (assembly GCA_038373885.1). Taxonomy (NCBI): domain Eukaryota; kingdom Metazoa; phylum Arthropoda; class Arachnida; order Araneae; family Cheiracanthiidae; genus Cheiracanthium; species Cheiracanthium punctorium. The sequence continues at coordinate 110,694 of JAWZYV010012556.1, read as the reverse complement.
ATTTTTCTCTTAATATTTCACAATTCTTGTAAATTAACCATTTGTAAAAGTACATGAGTACTGCTAGTCAAGAGAAATTCTGAATTTCAACTGAATTCTTTTAAATCTTATTCAAGAGTTGCATTATTTCTTGTAAAAAGCACCTTGACAGAAACATTTTGTTATTGCTCACTACTTAATAAAATAATCTTGTGAGAAAACTACCCATGACTCAATGCTTTAGGTTTACATTATTCTAAAATGGGATTTTAATGCTTAAAATCCAAAAGAATTACATAAAATTAACACACACAAATGCATATTGCATACTGAACATGCATTACAAATGACATTATAAAACTAACTCCTGAATTTAAAATATAACCTAAAACAGTAAATAAATAAATACTTACAAATTAGATCATCCAAAGTAGCATTCTTCTTCATCAAAGGATGTTAAAAAAATCACACAGTGCATCGCTGTTATTGTCTCCTATATTTAAAGAATATGAGCATTTAGTAAATAAAAAGTATTCTAAAAGATTAGTTTTCTGAAGCAATCAACTTTATATATATATATATATATATAAGAGACTTCAGTTGAAATTTACATTCAAGCATCATCGCAAAAGCAAATGATTTGGTGGTAGATCAAGGGGAAGGAGGGGGCAGCACAATTTAAGCCCCCACCCCACCCCTCATATCCAGGCACTAGTTATGACAGACTGGGACGCAGGTCAGAAGTTATAAATCTGAATTGGGGGGGGGGGGCTCTTTACTGTCACTGGCAATTGTCTTCCTGTATTTCCACGGTGCTGTTGTACAAATTAATGTCATGATTAAATAAATTTAACATGAAATATGCTTTATAAATGTGAATGTTCATGAACATTTTCTATGCAATATAGGAAATTAGCTTTCTAAAAATGCTTAAAGTAAATCTAAAATCTTAACTTTTTCATGATATAACTGAAAATGATAAATTTTTATTTACCGACAACTGCTCATTCATCAATAAAAATTAATTGAATGTCAACAATTCTTTAAATTGTCTAAATATTGAACAAGTATAAAGCAAGCTTTTTTATAAGAGGGACACACGAAGTGAATATTATCAAATATAGATAAGAATATTCCTGATTAAAGCATCTTTAAAATAAAACAAACCACATTAAATTCTGCACATCCATTTATTTGGGATCTATTTTAGCATTGAGACGTCAAACTTTTTTGGGAGAAAAAAGAAACACGCATTTGATATGTTAAAAAATTAAATGAACTAAATTCACATTCTGCTACAATTTAAGGACTCTTAAAAGCTGGGGCCTGGGGCATATGCTCCCTATCCCTGTGAGAATCAACGCCCTATTATATCGCATTAAATTTTTCAGTAATATTTGATTGTTTTTCATAAATTTGTATTTGTATAAGTATGTTTTTCATAAATTTGCATATAAATGAACCTAAAATAATTTTTCAGATTTTAAAGGAAAAAGTAATGTATATATTAATAAACAGTGGTAATTCATCAGTATTAATATGATATTTAGATGCTGGCACATTAAAAATATTGACATGTACAATATGAGGAATATTTGCAATATAAACCCAATATTGTGGAATCAGTGTCGTAGCCAATGGGGGGGGGGGGTTAGGGGGGGGTACCACCACCCCCAATGAGGAATTTTTTGCCAAACAAAATGTATATTCCTCACGCACTTATTACACACACGTAGAAATATTTCCAATATATACATAATATTGTGGATATACTTCATATGTTAATTTAAAAATTCAATAGAAAAAAAGATTATTTTGAATTTACATCCAGGTAAAAAATAAATTATAATAATATGAGAATTTTATTTACCAATATTGATTTAGTAGAAGACTCTGGAGAACCAAAATGTATGCTGTCTGCCAGTGTCAATAATGAAATGTAGCTTGCCACCTGCAAGTTCAGAAAACCACAGTATAATCACACAGTAAAATTAAATTCTTGAAGAAAATGATATTTTAGAATTTTTGAACTCTGCTGATAACACTGATAACCTTTAGATGATTGACAGTGACAAAATTGACACTGTATTATAGTCCTAAGATAGACTCTAACAAAAACAATTCTGAATATGCTCAAAACTCTCATTACATTAATACAAAATACATTATGAAATTATCAATAATTTACCTTTTAAGGGTTCCTTCACCCATTATATCATGCTTCTAGACAGGGGCGTAGCCAAGGGGGGGGGGGTTATGGGGCATACCCTATGGGGAAATTTTTGCCATACAAAATGTATATTCTTTACTACATTATCACGCACACGTATACATATATATGAGTTGTAGTAGTCGTAACCCCCCCCCCCATGAAAAATTTCTGGCTACGCCCCTGCTTCTAGAGAAGGAATTTAAAAATGTAATTAGAGAAAGAGAAAATGATGCAGGTTAATTTTAATAGAAACCGTAAAATATGCATTATAGGAAAGTTCCAGCTAAAATAAGATTTCCAAAAAGTCACATTTAGCTGTCGAATGGCCACTAACATAAATTAAGTGTCAGTTGAAAAGTATTTTTTTTTCTCACTTTTGAGACATCTCCTTAGCATTTTGTGACAAATACTAAGATGTATACCTTGTGATATCTTGATAAAAGCTTCACTCAGAGACATAGAATTCTTTTATTTACCTCCTTAGACACAGAACAATGTTTTCCAAATATGTTATACGAAAAGGGGAACCATATGAAAATTAAATTTTGTATTTTATATGTTTACTGTGCCTAGTAAAAAAAATTGGCATATCTGGAAGCTACTGTAAATTTGTCAAATTTTTCTATTTCAATTACTCATAGTGTAAGAGATACCCGCAGTAACATTATTACAGTCATTTTTAGTCACCTGGTACAATTGACATAAAAATTTCGAATAATCCCTTAAGAATGGCAATTGCTTTATTGTGCATTTTATTTTACAAAAGAAACTTTCTTTTCCCCTCCTAAAAAGACTCCTGTATCTGCCACTGAAATTATTATTTATTACAAGGCTGGTGCTTTTGAAAGCAAAAATTTGATTTTACAAATGTATGTAAAGAACACTAACAACATTTTACTAAACTTTTCAATATTTGGAATAATTTGTAAACTAAATGTTGGGCACTTATTTTTATTAGGTGAATTAGAATAAAGAATTTTAAAGTTTCTCTGCCCAATTTATATTTATTTTTTGATTTGTATCATAAATTATTTTTAAAGTATACTCTGGCTCTGTTAAGAAGCATTTTTTTCTCTTATTTGTTTTAATATGCTCCCTTCCACTCACTCACTGGGCCACAACATTCAATCAGTTACTATGTCCTTAACCAGGGTTTAATTTACACGGAAACTTACAACAGCTCAGCTTCTGTATTTAGCTCAGTAAACTTTTCATCAAAGAAAAAGTTTTAAAACTTTTATTATTGTTTCAATTGATACTAATTCTACTATACTGTAAACAATTGTAATAGTATAAGCACAAATTTACCTTATTTCACAATAAACTAAGGCAATTAATATTGTTATTAACATAAAAAATCTGATGTGTGCAACACATGACTTCCTTGCACGTCTATTAAATCAAAAATATTTTCGCCGCACTTCATCTAAACTTATTTTGTTTGAAAGAGATAAAATATCAGTAATAGTAAGGTTTAGCGATTTCTAGCCAAATATTTCGATATCGCCAAGCTGAGTTCAATTTGAAAGATTTCCTTCTGACACTTTATTTGGCGATATTTCACCAAAAGCCGACAAGCTTGAGATAGTTTGCGAGATTTTGGGGATAGCCAAAGTAGTCATTGACCACAGACTTTCAATGAATTGAATGCATCCATACACCTTAATGTATTTAAAGTCATTTGGCTGACCCTGTAAATAAATTACCCAGTCGATTGCAGTCAAAAAAGATATTGAAAACAGTTAGATATTACAATAGTTCTAAATACAAAAGTTCAAAATTCTACGGGTTAAAGTTTTAGAGTTATACAAAATACGAAATAATTTTTGGCACCAAATTTGGCGATATTTCGGCGAAACTCGTCAATGTCGACGACATATGGCGAGATTTTAAGCATGGACCAAACAATGACAGATTATCGCCAAATTTGGCGATATTTCGCCAAAACTCGCCAAGAACGATGACAAATGGCGATACTTTGGGCATGGACCAAATGACTGACTATCGCCAAATTTGGCGATATTTCGGCAAAACTCGCCAAGGTCGACGACAGACGGCGAGATTTTGGGCATGTACCAAACAATGACTGTCTACAGTTGTATTATATTGAAGATGTCCATAGACATTAAAGTATTGAAATTCTTTTCGGTGGTCCTGTAAATAAACTCTCCAGTAGATTGGAACCAAAAATCGAGATGCACAACTAGATATTACAACAATCTTATATATGAAATTTCATAATAGTTTTTGAGATTTGAGAGTTAAATACGCACACACGTACACCAAAAGTCGCCAAGCTTGGCGACTTTTGGCGTAGTTCTTGAGGGAGGCACGTGACCGTGGTCGGACCATTACCTAACTTATGTGGTAGGACGGTATTGTGCTTGAAATGGATGAATGCCCCTAAAATTGCCATTGACCGTAATGTATTGGAAATCTTTTGAGTGTTCCTGTAGCAGAACTATAAATGATAAAGACACTTCTTTTAATGAAGAAATTCATTTTGTAACTCTTAACAGCATATATCACTTCTGATTCGTTTGAAATAGCCCAATACCTCTAAATTACGCTTTAATGAATTTCGGCCCATAGAGCGTAATGTATTTCGAATCTTTTGGGCGGTCCTGTAGATAAACTATCCAGTCGAATGGAACCGAAAGGGGAGGTGCACAACTAGATGTTACAACAATCCTAAATATAAAGTTTCAACATTCTACGCCTAATAGTTTTTGAGATATGCGAGTTTAATGAATTTCGGCCCATTGAGCGTAATGTATTTCGAATCTTTTGGGCGGTCCTGTAGATAAACTATCCAGTTGAATGGAACCAAAAGGGGAGGTGCACAACTAGATGTTACAACTATCCAAAATATAAAGTTTGGTCATTCTACGCCTAATAGTTTTTGAGGTATGCGATTTTAATGAATTTCGTTCCACAGAGCGTAATGTATTTCGAATTTTTTGGGCGGTCTTGTACATAAACTATCCACTCGATTGAGACCAAAAGAGGGGGTGCACAACTAGATCATAGAACAATCCTAAATATAAAATCTCAATATTCTACTACCAATAGTTTTTGAGATATGCGAGTTACATACATACGTACATACAGACGGCATGGAAAAACTGGCCACAATAGACTCGCCGCTGGTCAAAATGAGTTGCGCGCAGACGCGTTTATATGATCGTGCATGCTAGCTTACGATAAGATGCATCGAAAAAAAATTTTCAATTAAATTTAGAGGTAGTGAAAATCGGTTTTTTCGTCGAAATTTGGCCCCCAAAATTTTTCGGGATCACATTACTTCCTTATACTCCGTACAAGGAAGTAAAATAAAAGTTAGAGCTTCTGTACTTTAGTTAGAAATAAATCCCAGTCCTTGGCATATATTCTCGCTAGTATTTAACTAACTAGTTTTATTAAATGAATATCCTTGACCAATTAACAACATTTTTATCCGATAATATTGAAACAAACCAATTCTAGTCATGAAAACAATTTCTCGAAAAGTATTTTGGTTCTGGTTACTTTCAATGCTTAACTTTCTGTACAAAGGGCTACGTTAAAAAATAAATAAGGATAAACTATGATCAAGCATTGGTGACAGGTTATTAAATATAATATTACGACACTTACCTTTTCTTACTGTAAAATGAAACCTACTGTAACTATTGAATTACAACCAAACAGGGCTGAAAATCTCGTATATCCATCTCGTAATCTCGTATTATGAACATTGGCTCTCTGCAATGAAAACTAGCTCTTACTTAACACAATGCCTGATAAATTCAGTGTAACTGCATGTTCTCGAAAGAATCCATGGATGGTACTGACCCTGCTTTCAACTGTGTTTAAAGTGAGCCTTCCAGAAGAGGCATCTGTTTATGTGTGGAGCCGGACGCGAGGGGCTCGGTAATGAATGTTGTTGTTGTTGTTGTTGTTGCTAATGCCCTCTGGCAACCGCGTTGCGGTGACAGATCCCCCTATATAGGCAGGCGATGGGCCGAAGGAGCGGCTTCCATTTCAATGAGCCCCAGTGGGAGGAAGTCCGTCTTAGCTCGGGGTCCCGTAATTTTGAACCAATTCCAGAGGAGGGACCAAACCCCTGAAATCGGCACCCCCAGAGGTATCGTTTAACAACTTGGAGGACTTTGGAGCCACGACGGATTTTACATGCACCAGCTCCCATTAGCGTACACGGTTCCACAGCGGACGGGCCGAGAGGGGGAAGTCCGTCCCATAGGCGTACAGTTATATGGGCCAGTGGGGCTCGAGCCCCCCCAATAAATTGTGAATAGGGGCCGAGCCCACCCAATAATTTACCACTAAATACAGAAAACTAATTTATACTAACCTAAAAAAAGTTCACGCCATTTACAAACGTTTAAAAAAAACCTAACCTTGTACTTTAAAAAATTATCTTCTTTTGATTTCAATCATGATTTAGTATTCATTGAGCCGCCACGTAACACGCAATGCTACTATAAGCAGCCCTCGCCAGGGTCTGGTTAATTAAAATCAGATTATGCAATGTAAATTATGAAATGAAGAAAAGTTCAGATGTGTCTAAAATGCACTATCTCACCGAAAATGTTTTTTTCCTCTTTTGGATTTTTTACTTTGCTACTATTTTTAACTTATAACATGGTAGGAAGATACTAACATGGATACTTACCTTACATAGGTGCAGAATTCTATGGATCCATAGAGCTCGAGCGCCTCCAATAATTTACACTTTATATAAGTCATAGCTGCCAACTACAACTGAATATAATTAACCACTTTTTGTTAAGAGTATATTTTTTACTAAATAGTAACCAGCTCGCGCGCGCAGCACAAAATTTTTGCTATATTTTAAGCCGAAAAATCATGTAGAAAAAGTGGTTAATTATATTCTGTAGTAGTTGGCAGCTATGAGTAAGTTATATGTACGTGAATCGGTGGCGTAGCCAGAAATTTTTCATAGGGGGGGGGGTTACGACTTCTGCAACTCACATATATGTATACGGGTGTATGATAAGGGAGTGAAGAATATACATTTTGTGTGGCAAAAAATTCCTCATGGTTATGACCCCCTAACCCCCCCCCCTTGGCTACGCCACTGATGTGAATATATTTGGTTGTGGGGCCCAGCCCCCCCAATAATTTTGAAAACTTTACGCTTATGGTCCCTCCCAAGCACTGGCCAAGCCAGATGCTGCTTCACTTGCCGTGTTCTTATGGGAACGGAGTTTAGCGCCCAGTCCACTGCGGGACTCGGTAATAAATAAACCACTTGACTATGCTGTAGGAGAATTAAAGCAAAGGAGTAGATGTGCGGTTGCTATACTGTATATCACAACGCGTGGGGAATTTTTTCTGATACGACTATGAACAAATGTATTGCATTTAAAGAAGTTTTGTGATGAAATCGTCTCCACGTACAAGCACCAGCTGATGCAAACTTATGATCACTAAATAAAAAATCTAATTTGTAAACCACATAATTATTTGTATTTATTTATTTTGGTTCGATAATCGCGTATATATTATAATTGATCATTATTTCCTGCTTTTAATTTTAAAGTTTTGCTTATACTATTTGCAACAGGCGCATTCTGCAGGTACGTTACCGATCTGCATATACACGTATCAAAACATGCTGAAATATTATATTCAGAAGCAAATAACGAATGGAAGATTTCAGATACAGAAATATAAATAAAACACTACGATCAAATGTAGTAGCGGATACAAAAATTATTTTCTTGGGGGTCTATAATGAAAAGAAAAATCCTTATTTGACCTGAACTAAACACAAAATGTACATATAGTAAAGCAAAATGTTAACCCTACTCATAGCAGCGACTTTTCAAAGAACCGAGTAGAACTGGAAGCGAAACTGAATTAAACTGACTTAAATGTTGTGATTTTTCAAAATTACAATAGAGTTTACGATAAGAGAAAAGTTATAAGGTTTCACTTACTTGTGTTAGCTAAAAGTATTCCATTATGTTTGCAAGGTGTAACGACTGCAGGCATCCAACATGGCAACGCACTCACTCCTACTGAAGTGAACGTATCATGGGAAAGGTGGTACCTCTCTCGCTAGAGTGAGCAGATAGCGCCTTCACCCTTACTCTAAGAGTGACATTGTCTCACTCTTGTAGTTAGGGTGACAGAATCCTATCGTTGAAGAGTCATAATGCAGTTTTCTCACTCTTATCTCACTCTATCTGGGATCATTTGCCGGTGACTTTTTGTAAGAGTGACAATATCACTCTAAATTTTTAAGAGAGTAGTTTTAAAGTATAAAATAAATAAAAACTTTGTGTAAAAAACGCGCATAAAATGATACTTACAGAAAAATACGATCGTTCCGTCTAAAAATCGCTTCATCTGCAGTCTTCATCAGTCGTAACCCTTCCTCTCACTACCTCAGCTTCGTCAGTGCGACGAAGGGTTATGACTTCCCAAATAAATTTTCAGTCGAAACGATCGTATTTTGTTAAAATTATCATTTTATGTGGGCAAACTGTGTCTCAGTGACAAAACGGTGTAAATATATCTGATATTTCCAATGAATTTAAAATATAAAATAAGAGGCATAAAAAAGATATGTAATTTAACTTAAGGTAGCACAAAAGCTTCAAAATCAAGGCACATGCAACGTAGAAAATGACCAAACGTGATGAAAAATATTAAAGCGAATTGCAAAGAAAAATAGGGAAAGCAGGCGATTAGAAATTCTTCAAATTAAGATAGAATTCAATTTGAACTCAGAAGCAGAGATCTCTCACAAAACAACGAGAAGAGAACTGAAAGGTCTTGCGCTTGAGAGTCGACGTCCAACATGAAAACCATTTTTGTTAGCTGCAAATAGGAAAAATCGTTATGCTTGGGATAAAGAATACATAATCTGGGACTTAGAAATGTGGAAAAAAGCTCTATGGACCGTTGAGATTCGTGAGGGTTTATTTGATAATCTGAAATGGCCGTCAAAAAGTCTAGACATCAATGTGACCGAAAATCTTTGGGATGAATTGGAAAGGCATACCGTATTGGCCCGAATACAACGCGATTTCTTTTTGCTGATTATTTTCCGCTAAAAACCTGACTCGCGCTGAATTTGAAATCTAAATATAGGATTTTTCTACTTATCTCGATAAAAAATTTCGGGGTGACGTTATATTCCGTCTCATGCGGTGTAAGAAGTCTGAATACTAAATGTGAAAGAACTAGATATATCACTTCATAAAATATATGGTCTGAAATCACTTTAGAAATATAATAAAAGCCTATTGAGTCCATTCTACGACGAGTAAATGCTGCATACAAGGAAAAAGGATGAAGCATCAAATTGTAAATGAAGTGACAAGTCATTTGACCAAATTATTTCGTGTTTAAATAAATACAAAATTTAAATCTAAAATAGCACTGTTTGAATGTTGTTGTAGAAAATCTTCCGAAAAGAGCAAAAAAACTGACAGCTATGCATTCGACTGACAGACGACGACTGCTAGACCGTAAACTAACTCTTAGTTAACAGGTGCACAGGTGTTCATCACATTCGGATAACTCGTTTTACTACACGTTAAAACGTGTTATGCTCTATTTAACAAAACTTATTTGATTAGTTTGGCAGCTTCGTTTTGTTGATTTAACGAATTGTGGAAAAAATATTGACATAATGATGATGTAACTTGTCTAGTTGTTCATATGGGCATATTCTGAACAAGCTTGTTTGATAGGGGAACATGCGTTTCAGAAAAAACTATCGATTCACATTACATAAAACTTGAATACGGTATATAGATCTGTGAATTGAGTTTGTTTCTTTTATAATTAAAGCTTCTTTTCTAGCTAACTTCTTATCTATGCACCCCTGGTATAATCAATAGATAACCTTCAAAATCCAGTAAATTTGTGTTTACTGCAGTTTAAGGTCAAATATTTCTGCATCCCAAAGGTCAACCACACGTACTTTGCCCTTTTTCAGTATTTCTCATTGGTACGTATTCACTAAAATTTATACCTTTCGAGTTCACTTTTGCATCAAGAAGATTTTGACTGTCGAAATTCCGAAAAAGTATTTTTTATAGAATTTCGAGTGATTGTTAGACTTTTTTGCCAAGAATAAATCATACATCTTTATGTTTTGGCAGTCAGCGCGGAAATAAAATAATTGCCCATGCTATAGTTCATTCTTGGCGCAAGGAATATTGGCTTATGTAAATTGGGAAGTTTTTCTTAAAAATAATATACAATATTCAATTTCGACACCCCCCCCCCAAAAAAAAAAAACTTACAAGATTTTTATTTTTATTCTTTTGAGTGAAAAAAAAAATTTTTAAGTGTTTAATAAATTTACAAGAAGAACATATAATAAAAATTTCAACAAAATCAAAAATGTTGACTATACATGCCTTCTTGGCTTTTAAAAATTCTGGCTCTTGAAAAAAGTTGGGCAGAACTTATAGATGAATTCTAATTTCATTCTACTTATAATTAATTCTCCATCACGGGTGTTCTTTCGGAAGGAGCTGTAAAATGTATCAAGTATTGCTTGAAGAGGGTCGCTTTTAATTCAAGGCTTACAAATGTCATTTTAACTAAAATTTTTAAAATCGAGGGAACATTAAATTACGGACCCCTTTATCTATTATCTGGTAAAATAAATGAGTGAGATTTTTTTACCCCAAGCCACTGTTTCATAGGAAGTCTCATTGCTATTGTTGCAGAATCTGAGTGTTATGAGTAAAGTATTTATAATTATAAGTAAATGAAAATTTTGGAAGTGACTTGCTAGACCAGAGGATGAACCACTGACATACATACAAATAATATTTTAGATGTAAAATTCTCAAAAACGGGGGAAAACCTTTAACTTTTGAGCATTAAAGCTCTTAAGTGATTCGATAAATGTTCGCTTACAACATATTTTGTAGCCCATCATACCAAAATTTGAGACTGTTATTGTTTTAAAAACGTTCACATTTAAAAATTTCATAAATTAAAAATGTCTCACACTATTTAATAAAAATATTCATTTTGTATATAAAAATAAAATATATGCCATATACTGTTTATGAAACGTATACTGCCTCTCTTACTGAAAGCTGTTAGGATACGATATTAATGCAAAAGGATATATTACCCATAAAAATTTTGATAATTTTTCATGGCCTGTAATTAAATCAGGGTGATTCTACTGTTGACCCGAATACGGGAAAAATTGCATAATAAAATCACATTATCTATACAATGCTTATAAAATCACACACTCTTAAAAACTTTATTGATCTATAACATAAGCATAAGTAATGAACTTTAATTAAAAAAGTACTTCTTCAAATATTTTAACAATTAACCCACACACATACCTTTATAAAACATTATAAATCATATCAAATTGCTGTAAACTGTTTTAATTCTATTATTTCAAACGTCAAATAAAAGAAAAATGCTTTGATGGAAATACGCAAAATTTCAATTACAACTTACATCTAGAAAAACTCCACTTAAACTGTACCACTGTGCTGGCGGGCTGTCACTTGGCAAATACCTATAAAATTCCACATTATCTTTATACCATTTTACGGAGTACAGTTCATCACCTTGCAAGTCGTATCCACACTCTAACCAAACGGAATCTCCTTTGGATACGGAACCAGGAACTCCCAAATGAATAAATCGTGCTCCTAGATTTTCTACAAAAGTAAGAATATAACGTCACATAACTTTATAAGAATGGAAATACGATGTAATGAATAGTGTGAATCATGAAGAATTAGATAATTTTTCATATTTTCGTATATACATACACATATACAAATGTATGCGTACATCCACTATGGTGAATAAAATTCATAATATATTTAGGATTTTGTAGAAACTTAACTTCCATGCCATATTTGACCAGTGTGCGTCATAATGCTGGAAAAAAAGATCTGTGTTTTTCAGATTTCGTGTTCAAGTGAACAGAAGGATAAGTCTTGCTCCCAGTACGTGTACAAGTTTTTATATAGAATAAAGCAACTTGATAAGGATAAATCAGAAAGCGATGAAGCATTGCGTATAATGAAGACTGGGATAATTTTTTATATTGTAAATTGAATTAGCCAAATGCAAAAGATGATGCTAAATGTAACTATGAAGCATATTACTGAGCAACTGAAATGAAATTTTAATTGAAGCTTTCGCTGAGTGGTATGTTTGCTGCATGGCTTTGCTACTGTGTTTGCTTATCTACGTTAGATATATTTTAAAAATTTCATGCAAGAAGATGAACTATTTGCAAAATCTTTGAAACTTACATAATTGGAGAAGCTATTTTCAGTATGGTCATTAGTTATAAAAAAAAAGGTTGAAGTCTAATTGCGTGGGTATTTGCACGCATGGTGAAATCATTGACAAGAAAATTTTCTGATTTTATGGTGAGAGTAAAAACTATCCACGAGAAAATTGAATGGACTCATTGCAGTATTCATAGAAAAGCACTGTCATGTAAGCGCATTTACGTAGAGTTCTCTAGTACTTTAAATGATTCTGCAAAAACTGTAAACTTTATAAAACCGCAGAATACAAACTGCCGTCTATTTCAAGCGATTTGTAAAAACTATGAAAGTCTTCCTACTTAAAAAATAAAAAAACTGCTTATTTCTTGCGAGTATGTCTGCTTATTTCTTGAACTGCTGCGACTTCAGTTTTTCAGTAAATGTTTGGTGACAACAAAGTGGAATCAGTCTTTTCTTAACTAAAATATCTAATGTCTCGTCCATAGCAAGGAAAGTGTACGAGTTTTGATAAATAAAATATTTTTTCTATCCAGTAATAATTATGTTACGATAACCCGATGTACGACGAACGCAATGCAAGTTTCCAGCACAATCACTTCCCGGAAGGAAAATGTAGTTTTACAGGCAATGTAAAATTATGTTGTTGGTGAACACAACATTTCTCAACTTGTGGGGGACGCAGAGCTTTTGCAAGGGGGGCGCGAGAAAAACCAAAGAGCAAGTAGT